>CM021106.1:463307807-463381946 GCA_007115665.2 Sequoiadendron giganteum
GGTCTCTCCTTCCCACCCCCTCTCTCCCACTTTGTCTCCCTCTCCTTCTCTCTCAGGTGTCTCCCTCCCACCCTCTCTCCCTCTCCCTCTCTCTTAGGTTTCTCCCTCCCACCTCTCCCCCCTCTCTCTCTCACTCCCTATATCTCTCTCCCACTTTGTCTCTCTCCCTCTCTCTTAGGTATCTCCTTTTCAAAACAACACATTTGGCACTCACCAAATTTGGCGCTCTCCAAATTTGGCGAGTGCCAATTTTTTTTTACCTTGAAACAGTAAAATAGGGGTTGACCCCATGATTCAGGCCCACATTCTTCTGTATTTGTCTGGTTCAACACTTTATCCGAGTCAGAAACACATTTTTTTATGCAGTTGACTTCATATTGTACCAATCTATGCTTGATCCATCACCTTTTTACCACCAATCTACATGGTAGAAAACGTAGAAGAAGACATTTTGAAGTTTCTACATTATTTTACTTTATCTGAGGTAATATATTCATTTTGGTAATATTGAAATGTTTATATTTAGTATATTTGTTTATTTTTGAAAATATAAACTAAATTTATTTAATGATTTTATTAATCATAACAATTGGACATATACTTCAACATTGAATTAGATGGGATTTGCATAAAAAAGTTTAATTTTTATGATTTTGAAGAACAAATAAATGAAAAACATGAAATTTGCTTAACACAAATTTACTTATGAATTCTATTTGCATTGCTTATAGTAGTCCATTTCCAGCATGGCTAGTGGAATTCACTCTATTTCATTTTATTTTCAACTAATTTGGAACACCTAATAACTTTCATCAATGTTAATGCAAGTGTCCATTAATTTTTTTGTTCCATAAAAAAATCACCTTCATCACATGTGATTAGATAAATTCAAGTGAGTTGACATAGTTGTTAATGTAAGTTTCCATTCATTCATACCATTTACCTTTCTAATAAATAAAAAAATGGGAAATTTTGTGGAATTGAGAATGCTTATTGTCTTTCTAAGTTACCTCATTGCCAAAGAAATAGTGAATAATTATAAGATATAGCATCACAAACCCTTCTTTGAATTCATATTCTTCATGACTTTGTTGACAATCAAAAATTTGGTTTTGAGAACAATAAACAAAAGATTCTCTAGTTTTCATTTAGGTGGCAACAAATTATACCCTAGGTTTGTGATGAAGAGAAGGGAGACAAAAACTTCAACAATCATAACTAGAACAGTTTCAAACAATCTTCAATCTCAAAAGCCTCAATTCAATGCTGATCTGACCAATTCACATTCACAACAGAGAAAAAATTTCATATCTTAGTCACTAGAACCCTCTCTAATGAATATAAAAGCTAAACCTTTGCTTTAGGCCTTTCTATTCTTGAAACAAGGAGGGTTTATTCAAAATCAACGTTCCGGGCCTCTAGTGCAGGAGCACCTTGTAAGCTCAATTTTTTCAAAAAGGTCATCTTTAGTGAGCATGGTCAAATGCTAGGATTTTAGTTAATGTTGAGTATTTTGTGTTCAGTAAGGTCAATTAGACCATTTTATAATGTATTTGGAGCTAAGGGAGTTCAGTTGTGTCATAGCTTGAAATTTGGCAAAATGTGGTAAAAAAAGTTGCTAAAAGATGCAAAAGTTGTAGAGTTAGGTGCATGCAAGGTTAGGTAAGTAGAATGTCAGTTCTAGGTGTTTTTTTATGTTTTTATGCATCCATCAATGTGACGAGAATCTCGAGGAAGAGGTGAGAGTATGGAAAAAATGAAGAAGATCACGAAGTATTCCCTGTTTTTCGTGTAAAATTTTGAGTTTTGACTGGTAAATCTATGTTTCAGACCATTGTACCGCCCCATACAAGTGGTTCATGGTGTAAAAACTATGGGAAAATTTAAATGCATGTATTACCTTTCATTTTTAGTTTGTTTTATTGAATTTCATGGAGGTTTGTGAGTTTTATGATCATTTTGGTGCTAATGGGTATGAAACCCTGTTTTGGGGTTTTGAACACTAAATAATGCACACATGTATGAAATTTCCCTTTGGTGGATACCTCTAGAACTTAGGGAAATTAAGGCCAATTTTTTTTTCCATGTTCAATAAGGATTCAAGAGTTGAAGAGTTGATGGAAGCATTTTGTGAGTTGCTGTCCTATTTGATTTCTTGTGTGTCTTGACCAAAAATTGAGGTTTCAACTAAGGTTTTGAGGAAATAACAGTGCTAAAGGTTGGGAGTAAGTTTTTAGAGCATTTTTGGGCTATTTTTAAAATTTTCCAAGTATTGGCTGGGTGTGGTGTGTTGAGGATGTCTGGGTTTCAATAAACCCCTAGGGGAAACCTAGTTTGAAATAGCTTAGAGTGAGGGTTTGAAGGTTGGTACCCTATTGAACGTTTTAGTCCATAAAATAGGTGTAATCTGAGGTTTGACAACTTAAAAAAATATTTTCCATGGATATCAATAGCTTTGAAGGTGTTTAAATGAGTGTCTCTTTGTAAGAGTGGCCTTATTGGCCTATTTGCTTGAGTGGAATGGGGCTAGTTTGAGGTATTTTCTCCAAAAGAGTTTATGGAATTTTTTAGATATGTTTTAGGCCATGGAAAAGGGTATATTAAAATTTTGTTATAGTCTTTATAAGTTACCTGGTTCATTAGATATGAGTGACTGTCCTATGAGGAAGGATTACTAGTTTGTAAGTGGTTAAGGAGTGAGTGATACAAAATTGGTGCAGGGGAACCTACACCTTGTATTGAAATAAAATGGATGCTTGGAAGGTCTAATATACTAGGTTGAATTTTCTTGATTAGGTTGGGTTTTAAGTCTTGGTTGTCAAATGTGCAAAAAAATGCATTCTTGCTACAAAATTGTCAATATTTGAATTTGTAGCCTTTTAAAGGAAAATCCTTGAATTTGCATGTAAATGTGCAAGAATGAGGTCTAAAAGGTTGTAATAGGGTGAATTAAAGATTTTTGAGTGATTTAGGAGTCCTTAGGTGTCAAACTTAAAAAGTTGCAAAATTCATGTAATGTTGTCATGTGTAAAAGGTCTAAAATGCAACTTAATGAAGATTAGAAGGTCTTAATGATTAAAAATCATTTATGGGCATTGGAGGGATTTGGAATGAAATAAAAATATGTATAATAACCTTAAATTCATCGAAGGAGAGGTTTTTGGTTGATTTGTAACCCGGTTTTGATCAAGAAGAACGTTATTTTCTAGAAATTTACTAGTTTCTCTCACTTTTCTTGTTGTTGTACGACCTGTACGGACTATAAGATGATATGAAAATAGTTGGATGTTGTAGATTAATGAATTAGCTTTCATTTTCAGCTAATTATAGGTTCTAACTCTTTTTTTAGCGAAAGTTATCTTGTTTTTACTGTTGGTACCTACTTTCACAGTGTTCTTGGATTGAAGGGTTTCATGATGTAATTCGAGCCATTCCACTTTTTGTGCCTATTATAACTTTTGGAATGGGTCCTCTAACTTTTAAAATACATGCCTAACCTATTTAGAAGGTTGTGGGATCAAGGTTGGGTGTTTGGGCTAATGTTCTAGGACTGTAGCAGGGTCTTTTCATGGTGAAAATGAGGGCTTCAAGTGGTGTTTTGAAAAAATATGGGAAGGAATGTCCATGTAATGTATTATTCACCATATGAAGGGTTTGGTAAGTGTTTTTTTTTCTTTGTATGGTTTTGGCAGGTCTGGGAGATAGGAGTTTAAATAAAACCCCAAGTATTTTGCTTGAAATTGAGGGTTTGGTGTATTAGGGGTCTAGAGGTCTTGGACTTGGAAAAAAATCAGGAAATTGGAGGTTTTGACACATAAAATACTACTGTTTGAGGAGTTTTTGAGTGAAGATCTAGTGTTTAAAAGGTACTCTCTTTGTAAATTAGGCTAATTGAATAGCCTTTTCCAAGGTGGGTCTATTGGAAGTCAATGTTGGTCCAAAGGAGTTGATGTTGGGCTTTACCTATGTTTTATAACTTGCAAATGGGTATCTTAATCATCCTTGATTTTCTCAAGTGTTTTTGAAAATCCTGGTGAAAAGGCCCTTGAACCGGGTTACCTATGCTACAAGGGAAAGCTTGGTAGAAGTTGGGATTTTAAGTTGAACATTTGATTTTGCTTTGGAATTCGATTGATTCTCATTGATTTGGTGTATTAAATGGTTTCCACCCCTCTCTGCATCAAAAATGGTGTTTCTTGGTAAGTTAAGTGATCAAGTTGTGTGTAAGTCTATTAAGAGCCTTCCTCTAAATATTTGAATAAGTTCATTATGGATCCCTACATGTACTGCATCAGCCTCTAGCTACTTTACCAACTCTTCAAACACACTCAAAATCCCTACTCTAATATCTAACTCCATCATGTATGAAAATTGTTGTCTAGAATAGACATGTTTGATAATTCCAAACAACTCGTTGCCTTCTTTCATAATTTATTTTGGTGTGTTTCATATTTAATGCAATGTAATTAGCGATATCAATATTTTCATAAAATGCATTACTTACTTTTGTTCTATGTGTGTTTGTGAACATGTAGCATTCAAGGCCATGTCAAGGAAACAACCGAAGCCTCTAACACCAGAAGAACGTGCAGTTAAAAATGCAAGAAGAAGAGAATAAAAAAATGTAGCTCGTGAAGCAAAGGAATTGCAGCCCATACAACCAAAAATTCCCGTACAATCTAAGAGAGATGTCAAATTCGAAAAAAAAAGGGCATGAATGAGGAAATTTCATGGAAGGACAGGAATGGATACCGAAGTTGGGGGCACATCATCAACCATAGGTGAAGCTCAATGCACATCTCCAGTTGAAGATACATCAGAAATCACATCTCCAATTGAAGACACACTATCAACAACATTGCATTTTGAAATTACATCAGCAAACACATCTATATTTGAAGGCACTCCACAAATGACATCTCAAGTTGGAGGTACAACATCATTTACATGTCAATCTCAAGGTATGTCATCAATTGCACCTTTGATTGAAGGTATGCAATCTATCTCCGATGTTGTTGACCTTCCCAATATTGACGAAAAATTACATTTGAGAACTCCTCCTAGAGTTTTGAATAGAAAACCTACATTTTTTATTGATATTGATTCAAATGTTTTGAAATGGATGCCTAATAAGATTCCAAAATGTACATGTCAAAGATATGCACAGAGGATATGGAGTTTGTTTTTTGCGAAGCTAAGTGAGGGTGGAAGATGCCAACTATTTGTTGAAATGATGAGCCAACTCAAATAAAGGCCCACCATGAAGGCTCTTGGGCTAAGATTTTTGAATGACTCAAGTAAAAATTCCATTGTAAAGAACTTGATGAGTGCATACGAGAGCGTGGGTTCCACCTCATGCACGAAGGATAGTTGTGCCACACGACGTGTGATGACAACAAAACTGTTAAGAAGTCAAACAAGGAACAAGGTGAACCTTACAAAGGCAAGTAATTCTTTGAAAATAAGTAGATCATCTCTAATGAGAGCTAAAGGAAGGCGTGAAAGAGTGGAGGATCCAAATGCTATGAGTTAAGGGAATTCTCGGGTAGAGTGCCACAGAAAGATACAAGAATTGCTCAAGGCTTGAGATCTTTAATTGTGAATTATTGGAAGGATAACACAAGGACCTCTCCTAATCAAATATATGTTTTAAGAAGGAAAATTGGTAGTAAAAGCCATGAGCCACATCCAATGCATTATTTGGATACCACTCAAACCCAATTTTTTGTTGATTCTGTATAGAAGTTTCCTGAAATTAAAATATGTCAAAGGTATTTTGAAATGCTAAAGCTTTTTTATGTCAAAATACATCACACACGCACTACTTGTTGTTGTAGGGTTAATATTGATTTTTCTAACCATTATGATGTTTATCGATGTATATGTGTAGATATGCATACTGACAATGTTTTGCAGGAATGCAACATAATGCCTCCACCTAAATCGTGAAGGAAATTTTTGTCTTCCATTTTATGTGAAAGAGAGGATGGTCAAAATTTTTACAAAAAATCATGTTTGGATGGCACATGTGATCATTGTGGTGGCATGCAACATTTTCCAATTTTCCAACACATGGCTAGTACACACACAATTGGAGACAAAATTGTGCAATTTGGAAATTATAAGATAGTGGCATACAATCTAAAAGATGGGAAAGAAGAAAATAAGTGTTAATTGGTCAGTGATAAGATTCTAGTGTATCAGTTTATGTGCATTTTTCATGATCAGGTGGTCTATGATTATGCAAGGCATACACACAGAGCACAATCGTTGGACTCATAGTTCAAGTTATGCAAGGAAACATTTCCACTTCGTCATATCATTTTAGTTGTTGAATTCACTGAGAACTACACACTACAACCACAAAATGAGGTGCAATCACAGTACTAAAACTCCACATAGGTTGCTATATTTTTGCATATAGCATTCATTCATGCAAATGATAGTATAGAGGAAAATAGGAAAGTATTGAGGGAGTATCACTTTTACATCGGTGATGATTGCACACATTATATAGAGTTTGAGCAAGGTTTCTTTCATATGTTCTATACTGATCTGGCTAGCAGGGGAATATCATTTAGTCAACATATCATATGGTTAGATAATTGTACATCACAATTCAAGAATGCCAAATTTTTTTACTAGTTGAGTAGGATGAATAGGATTAGCAGTGTTCAGAATATGTGGAACTTCTTAGAGGTCGGGCATGGAAAGGGGGAGCATGATGGAGTAGGTGCATGTATCAAAAGAGCCCTAACATGAGAAGAGTTAAAGTACTCAAACAGTGTAAAGTTGATAGATGCAAGATCAATTGTCCAGTGGTGTAATGGTGCAATGGGTCCAGGTAGTTAAGGTAATTCTTTAGTTCATAGATTTTTTCATTTAGTAGATGATACTAACATTGCAAAATATGAGGATTGTTGTACACTAACAGGATCGAGCGAGCTACACTCTTTTAGAAGCTCCAATGTAGGTACATGGAATATCCATACGCGGAAGATGGCATGATTTTTTTATGCATGTACACTTCAAGCATGGAATTATTGCGAGTCAACAAAGTGTGTTGATGAATGGTCTGTAAGAAGTCTAACCCCACTTAAGACTTATCAGCTCCTGATGACTCTACAAATCACGGAGGTGCAATCATCCATTGACTTTGATCATGTATCAGACCTACTAGAACCAGGTAATATATCTTACTTACATGTATGTTTTATTATGTTTCTTAGTAAATACATCTAACAAGATGAACATATCAATGTAGGGCACATTTATGTGGTGATTGTAGATGAATAAAATGAAGAGGGTACAAATTATTACCTATGTCATTGTATCGAGGCCAAAAAGAAATTGGAGGCCCTAGTTTTAGATAGAGAAAACATAGAATATCCTACAAGTTTGGTTGTTGTTACTGGAACATGGCTTCAAAGGTATCTAGTTAAGAATGTTGTAGTTTGGTTGTTTGAGGACTTCGACACACATTGGAATATTCTTCACTACTCGAACCTTGTCGTCGCCACCAATGTTAATTTGATCAAATATATAGGCAGACCTATGAACAAGAACTTGTGGAAAGTGCATGAGTCTGACCACAAGGAAATACTTGACACAATAAAGAGTAGATAAAACCCAGATGGTTCCCTGGATTGATTTGTAAGTATGCACATTGAATTTTTAAATTCATGTTATTGATCACTCTTTTGGACCAACACCTTGCAATCAGGCTACTACATCAGTAATACTGAATTTTTTCAAAGTATATAAGAACAGAAAAACATCGGTTGTTGGTGCATTTTCTGGTTGTCAATCTTCTCTTTCTTTTCCATCTTTTAGATTCATCGGATTCTTATATGCTACATGTTTTATGTTAATTATGTCAATGATATATTTGAAATTTATATGTAGGATCATCGAGAGATGAGAAATTAGCCAAGGGTCACATCACCATTGTAGGACCTTCAATCAACCTCCTTATCTAGTATGAATGAAGGTGAAAGTAGGTCTCATCGGGTGTATGACTGACATTATTTAGTTATTTCTCTTTTAATGATTTTTATGTGAGTCCATGTCTAAGATTGATAGGCTTTTGCAGGTTTTTTCTGGACCAAATTCCTATGATACTATACAACCATAGAGAAGCTACTACCCATGTGTTTCGTAAGGAGTAGGGGATGTACATGTTTTGAAGCATTTTGGAATGCAAATAACTGGGCCAGGTGAGGTGGAATGGAGAAACAAAACTGGGCAACAACTCCTTTTGTTTCTTCTCAAGTACAATATATTTCATGATCTGTGCAGCAAATGGGAGGATTATTTTCCTACATGTTTTGCTACAAGTATTGAAAAATGGGAAGATTTTCAAGATGTTCTTCCATCACTATTGTAATATTTGTCATTCTTAGTGTATTTTTTGATATACAAAAATTATGAGAAATTAATACATGAAAATGTGTATATTCCTTAATATATGCCTCAATTAAATGTGTATATTACATTTAAAATTAGTTGTAATGCTTCATGGTTTACATTTAAAGTTGTCTTCAAGAAAAAACATGTGGATTTATGAGTAAGAATGAAATAATGTCTAATATAATTGTAGAAAGGCATATTTTATTGCCCCTACTGATGCAGAGGTGGTGGTAACCCAAGACACATATTGACACAACTTCTCTCAAATATGCCAATCAAGACATCAAATTTCAATTAACTCAACCTTGTAAATAGCATCAAACTCAACAAGGACCCTACAGAGGTTTTCAACATCCAAGCAATGATAATTAAATCAACTTTGCACAATCCCCAAGGCAGATTCATGGCTTGTTCAAAATCACTTGTTTTAGGCTTTTAGCCATAGCAACAAGGTAGTGAACTGTTTGACAAGATTATTTGGTAGACATGTATGAAGAATGTGGTAACATAGACAAGGCATAGAACTATTTGAAAATATACCTCAAAGAAATTTGGTCTCATAGAATGCCATGATAAGAAAATGCAATTGGCAGCTGCTCCTAGTTATTAGTTATGCAATGTGAAGAAATTGCATAACTGCTTAGGTTGACTTTGTACAAACTATATTGTAATTGAAATTTTATCATCTATCAACATCTACTTATTAGTTATGCAAAGTGAAGTAATGCTTTGACTTTGAAAGATGTGCAATGCAATGTAATCAACAATATGCATATAAACTACAAAAATTCATTTTTTTACAATTCATTAGTTAAAATATTTATTTTATTTTCTCTCTATATCTCTATATGCTATGGAATTACCTTTCAATTTTAATTTTTTTTTTATCTCTTGTTCTACAATTTTTCCGAAATGGCACCCAAGGCCCAAAGCTCTGGTTCTGAAACCTCTACTAGGTCCTTTTCCTAGGATGTCATAGATTTGTTAAAACCATCTACTAACAAAAAAACTCGAGGGAAAGGCTTTGTTTTATGGTCCCTTGCTTCTCGTACCAACTTTCGAGGTACCAGAATCAGAATATGCGTGCGAAATTGTTGGTCCCGGTGATCTTTGGTACCATGACATTTACACTTACCTAAAATTAAGAATCCTCCCAGCTAACATTACCCCAAACCTCAAGTGAACCTTTGTCAAAAGGTCCTTACGATTTGTCATCCTAGGAGAAACCCTCTTCCGAAGAAGTATCGATGGAACCTTGTTACGTTGCTTAAACCTTGAGGAGACCTTGACTTCCTTAACTGAGGTACACAATGGCACTTGCGGTTCACACTCGAGTGGTATGACCTTGGCTAAGAAGTTGCTAAGAACCGGATACTACTGGCCGAAAATGGAAAGAGAGGCACATGACTTTGTCAGAAGGTGTCTACAGTGCCAACATCATAGAGACCTCATTCATGCACCAACTCAAGAATTGCATCCTATAGTTACACCTTGGCCCTTTTCCCAATGGGGGCTTGATCTCATAGGTAAAATCTCACCCACCTCATCCAATGGCCACAAGTTCATTATCACCGCCACTAAATATTTCACAAAGTGGGTCGAAGCAATTTCCATGACCTACATCATGGGTAAACAGGTATCCAAATTCATCCTGAACTACCTCATCTGCTGATACGGTGTTCCCCAATCCATTATCTCTGATAACAGGACACCCTTCAAGAATCAGGATGTCCGTGACCTATGTGAAAAATTCAAAATCCAACACCGCTTTTCCACCCCATACTACCCACAAGGCAATGGCCAAGCAGAAGCTACCAATAAAACTATCCTAAAGATCCTTAAGAAAATAGTCAATGACTCTGGTCATGACTGGCATCTACAGCTAAATCCCACCTTATGGGCCTACCGCACCAGCATTCGCATGCCAACAGGCACCACCCCATTCTCTCTGGTCTACGGATCAGAAGCCATACTGCAAATTGAGATCGAGCTTTCGTCATTGAGGATATCATTGAAAAACCTCATCACAGATGAGGAATACAGGGTTACAAGACTGAATGAGCTGGAGTTACTAGATGAACGGTGCATGGACGCCCTCAATCATCTATAGGTCTATCAGAATCACTTGAAATGGAGCTACAACAAGAAGATCAGGCAATGCACCTTCCAAGTCGGTGACCTTGTGCTAAAAGATAATCAAAAGAATGTACCAAACTCGGATAGAAAAGGAAAATTTGAACCCAACTGGCTGGGACCTTTCATCATCACCGTAAGCTATAAATCAGGGGCATATCAATTATCAACACTAGAGGGCGAACCTCTGTAGGAGCCCATGAACAGTTCTCACCTCAAAAAGTTTTATGCCTAAAAACTTGCAAGGTATAGAATCGAAAAATACAAAAACAATTAGAAAAAGTCCTAAAAAAATGGTTACCTTGATGAAAACCTGGCAAACAGGCGTCTTGATGACAACAAAAAAATCCAAAAAAAAAATCAAAAAAAGAATTGAAAATAGTAAAGAAAAAATCGTCCTCTAGTGAAAACCACTTCGATGGCACTTTGGACAAGTACCTTGGTGAAAACCTGGCAAACAGGAACCAAGTGTAAATAAAGCACTCCCCATCCGCCAGGATTTGCATGACTCACTCATCCATTCCATCACATTTCATTAAGCATCCATACACCCATCCACTCACATCCATACCATAGCCCGAGCTGGTGTCCATATCATATTCCACCATAGTACTACTTGGCATATTCCTAAGGTCAGTTCGTCCTGCCTTCATCGAAGTAGTCTATCGCACTGCACTGGGGGCATATTCTTGTATCGCCATCAGATCAAATTTTCGTATATTCTCATAATCTTCTCAAATCATTCAAAAATTGAAAAGCATCAAAAGCATTCAAAAATCCAAAAACATGTCGAAATATCGAAAAATCTTCAAAAAATTCATCATTGAGTCTTGTCAATCTTTCACCTTGTCGAACTATGTCGTCTCTGATCTTGAACGTAGGCAAGGTTGATCTTTGATCATCCCTCGAGACAGTAAGGTTAGTCCTTTAGGCGTTCGTTGCATTGGCAATCCGTTTACCCATCTAGTCTACATTTAGGTCAGTCCTTAGGTGTCTGTCGCATTGGCAATTTGTTTGTCCATCCATCTTTTCATTGAGTCAAGTCTGTTGTCAGTCAAACTACGTGGTCTCTGCGTGTATAACGTAGGCAAGGCTAATCTATGGATCAGCTCTCGAGACCCCTAGGATAGGTCGTTAAGTTAGTCTCTTCATCGTAAATCTTGAAAATACCAAAAACATTGAAAAATGTGAAAATACCAAAAAAAATTGTAAAACATCTCAAAATTCCAAAAACAGCCTCAAAATATCTGAAACCCCAAAATGGTGCATCCATTTCATCTCGCTTTCACCAATGATTTATCATCACTCATAATAAAATCAATCATCGCCTTCACCCTTTGGTAAGTCAGCCAGAAGCAAGTTTAGCTGGTTCAAAAGTGAACACTCTAATCATCAGAGTCTTAAGCGTAAGTCAGTAAGCAAGCAAGTTGGTCAACTCAAAGTATCAATAGCTTATCACCCAAATTAGTTTCATCAAAACCCTGATCACTACATGTCCTAGGATGAATCCTTCCCATGATGGACATAAGCATTAGGTACCCCACAGTAGTTTAGCCTTGGCTAGCGGTATGAAGAACATTAGCTTGTTTGTTTATTTTATCTTGGTCTTGTTTTGACTTATCTTATCGTGCGCTCATTCTAAGGACCTCTCAATGATGCATAAACAAAACATGTTTAGAGAGAAAGGAATGGGGCAGTGATCATTATATTTTTATCTGCTATGCTTGTGGGATACTCTTGTAAAATAACTTAGTCATGCGTGCTTTGTTTGTTTTGTAGGGAGGATGTTTTAGGTATCTTTTTGACCACATAGGAAGGCTTTCCTTTCTATGTTTTGGCTCGAGATGTTTAGAATGTCTGAACTACATCCTAAATGAAGTATGTACGCTAAGTGTGAACAAGAATACACCTATCTAATTGTCAAGTCAAAGTCCATCACACTAGGTACAATGCCATCCTGGTCCTTTATACCTTGATGCATCATACCTATGTGTGTTATCAAACATAAAGTAATTAGCCCTTTGAAAATCCCAACTCCAGGTAAGCACATCATCAATCATCATCTTGTGTGGATCTTATTTCCATTCTTCTCATTCTTCTATCTTTACTAACATTTCTATCTAAAATTGATGTGTTGAATCAAGGTATACACGAGACTACCCATAGTCGATGACTATCTATACATCGTTAGATCTATCTAGATCAAAGAATTATTTTTCATCCTCTGATCAATAGAACCACTCCTCTCACATTTTATCATGATCTCGATCAGAAAATCATACGTTCCCACTCGATATCTCGAGGGGGCAATATACCAGTGTAATCCTTCCGCTGGGGCAACAATGGGGCATCTAAAAAATCGAGAAATTTTGAACTTTGATCACAACAGTTTATTCTTTGAATCAATGCAACAAGTAGATTGCTTCAAAGAGGGGCAAAATGTAGACATGGAAAATGTACAATTTCAGTTTGACACACTTGATCTTGATTATTAACAACATTTCTTCCTGAATCATACTCTCAACTTTTCATCATATTCTGCCTCTTAATTTAATGAGTCATAATTCATTTAATTAAGTCTTTCTCCTCCAGTGATTAAATTAATCAATTCAATTTAATTAATCTTACATTTATGTTTAATTAAATAAATCATTTTATTTGATTAAATTCTCTAAAGTCCTCTTATTAAATTAAATAAATTAAACCTTATTTGATTTAATCTAACATATTCCTCCTTGGTTAAATAAATCAAAACCATTTATTTAGTTAATCATTTCTTCTCAATTCTGATTTAAATTAATTCATCTATTTAAGTCAAAATTGTCAAATCATCTAATTCTTCATTAAATTAATCAAATCCTTGATTAAGTTAATCCTTCTCATTAAAATCCTCTAGAGAATGCAACTTGCACAATAAATCAATTATTTTGATTTATTTAATTCTCTATTTTCCCTCACATAGCATCAAAAGGGAATATTCCCTCATTTGAATTCAAAAAGTCCAAGTGGACTTGTACATCCAACAAGGCATTCACTCCTCTTACACGTCCTTTGGCATTGAGCCAAGTGGCATTTATTTCATTTCTTTTTCCCTCTCACATGTCATTTCTCAAATTTGAAATTCCACCTAATGGCATTTATCATGCACATTGACCAAAATGTGCTCATTCCTCAGCCATTCACATATTGAAAAGTGGCACTTGGCCATTGGATGTTGAATAATCCCACATTGCTCTATTTTATTCTCTCTTCCATTTTGGAAATCTATAAATTGGAGACTCCTCTCCTCATTCAACAATACACAACTTTGAGTAAACTTACTATGCTCAAATTCACCTTCACTTCACAGATTTCAAGCAAGGCTATTCTCTTCATTTGAGAATTAATCCTGCGCATAACATCATTCAGCTTGTTCAAGGATTGGGAAAGGGTTGCTTACTACACAACAAGGTGGCACCAATCCACTATGAGATAAAGGGTTAATCATGTTTGCATATGCTTTTATTTAGCTTTGTATTTGTCTTCGTTAGTTGCATTGTTTAACATGGTTAAATATTTCATAGGGATGTCTAAGTTTGCTAGTTTAAATTAACTTTTGTGCTAACAACATGAAATTGTTTAAGCCTCTCTTGTAGATTTTAGCATCCACAGATAGTGATTGGCAAGAATGAGCCAGAGCCTTTTCCTATAAACTATTTTTGCAATTATTTGAGGAAGACAATTTGTTCCTTGTGTCAGATTCTTGGTATCAGTATAAAGACTACCTTGCCTACTCACCTCATGTACATGGTTGTAAATCTTCAACATCTAGGTTTTAATGTGGTATATGATTTTGCTACTTATCTGGTAGACAAAATGCATGAGTTTTTGGTGGCTCTTAAAGAGGGAAAACCCTGGTTGGTTTTAGATGTAATTCTCTATTGATGCACATGTTTTTGTGTAAAGGTTTGGCAGTTTTTGGGTAGAATATGGAATTGAAAAAGAAGGAAGGTGATATTGACATGCCTGTCCAATACTGGACCAGAGTTCTTGATAGGCATGATCATAATTTTGATTATGTGGCATTCCATAATGTTTTCGGATCCAAATTGAGAAGATCCTTGGTCTATAATCCACCTAGGATTCCAAAGGAAATTCATGATTTCTTGAGGCCAATGGAAAGGAGACCTGAGTTAAATTTGACACATAATTGGGGAGAAATTATCCCTTATTATAATACAACCATTTTCAGGGTGTATGGCACTAATGTTAACCCATATGTTTTGCCTAGGGTTGTGCCTCTAAGGATTGGGTTTTTAGAAATCATGAGACAACTGGGATGTGCTCAAGATATGCACTTGCCTATAGAGCATAAGAAGGGATCCTTCTTTCCAGAGTATACAATATTTTCTAATTTTTTCATGGAAAAAGGAGGATGGAAAGATTTTTGGACATTTTTTAAGCCTTATGGGTTGAAAACTATACACCCTAGGAACCATGATCCTGAGGATTTCATTTCTCAAATGAAGGCAAAGCACAAGACTGGAATCTTTGTTCATAATTTCTATTTTCCTGAGGATATTATCAGGAACATTTTTTATTTGTAGATGTAGGAGGAAAGAAAAGAAAAATATATAGCTTTTACTAAGATGATGAAGAAGAAGCAAGAAAAGAAACCTGCATACAATCCCATGCCAAATATCAGTGGTGAGTTGAATAGGGCTATAGATGCTATTGATAATTTTGAGAGAATGGTAGGAATCCTGAAAATAGAAAGAGCAGTGGAGGACAAAGGAAAGTCATTAGCTATTGAAGAATATCCTGAAGTAAGACTAGAGGAAAGACGTACTTATCAGCCTCCAACAAAGGTTAGGGTATATTGTAGAAAGAAGGGAACGATAGTTGAAGAAAAAGTCAAGCCAAATCCTACTTCAAAAAGGTCTAGAGTAATGTCTCACAAGAAATTAGTGCCATCATATTCAAGGCAATTATTACCTAATGTTGTTGATTTGGATTCCCCTTCGAGGCCCTCTTCTCCAACACAACCACCATCACCAAAGAGACATAAAATTGAAGAAACAAGGGTGGTTGATTACCCTAACAAAGATGATGAAGAGATCATGGTAACCCTTGATGATATGTAGCAAGGAATGCCATCTTTTCCTCAAGATATTCCATCAATTTTTGGAGCAACTGCTTTGAGGCTTGGAAAAGATGAAATAAGAGGGATAACCAATATTGATGAATTGAGGATGGATTCATGTAGAGAATTCATGAGGGATGATTCTTTTATTAAAACAAATTCTTTTAAAGATTTTGTGTGGAGAGCACATGTTCCACTGTATGCTGAGAAGGTAGCTCAAGAAACAAGTTTGCATCCAAAGCTTCCATAAAAGGTCATTCAATCCAATGTCATGTTGTAAATGAAGGAGAGTTTCAAGGAAATAACACCAGAGCAAGGTAGGCATTGGTCAAGAAGACTGGAGTACTATTGCTCCTAGAATGTGATATAGCAGATGTTGTGGTTTTCGATACAATAAGAAGGGCCAATAGGTCACTTCTCCAAACTAAAGAGGAAGCTACACTAGAACTTAAAGGTTCAACTTTCAGTGAAGAGTGGGATGCCTTGGAAATTTGATCATTGTCTACTGGATCTAGAAAGCCAATAGTTGTAGAGCCAGTTGATTTCAGCGGTCACTTGGTTGTGAGAAGAGTTACTGATACTCCAACATTAGAGGCAGCAGATATGGCAATAAATGTTGCCAAATTTACCATGGCAACTATTGAGGATTTGACCAAGAATCGAGATACTCTGAGGGGCCAGTATAATGACCTCATTATTGAATATAATAGGAGTCAACAAAAGGTTGTAGAGTTAGAAATTGAGATAGCATTACTAAAGTAGAAAATGGAGACATTGAAGTCTCAAGGGCAAGCTAGCTCTAGTCACAGTATTTCTGACCCACCAGTGGAGCAACCTCAACCTTCTTCACAAGGATAGTCCTTAGAAATCGTTCTATACAATATGGGGCAGGTGCCCATCACAATTGAAGGGGCTAATAGCCCAGGTGGGGGACTCTCAAAGGAAAAATTAATCTGTCGGGTTGAGGAGTATAAAGAGATGTTGCAACAGGTCCATAAATCAACATTGAAAAGCAATTCGGTAATTGTAGATACTATATTGAGACACTTGAACATGAAATTCCAAGGAAAATTAAATAGTGTCCATGCAAGTTATGTTTTGATGTTGCAAGCAATCAAAATGTTCCCAAGGGATAAAGAGTTGGCCACCCCACTACTGGATAAACGAAGTCCCAGTGCTAAGCAATTAAAGTTCATGGCGGTGGGAGAAAAGCATCAAAAGGATAAGTATCCCATGGTTAATCCAACTTATCAATTTGTTAAGGGAATTGTGGAGCAAAAGTTCTAGGGATATGTTGCTCCTATGGAATTGAGGATCAAGGAATTAAAGGCCAAGTATGATGAAGTAGACCTAACTCCATTACCAGAGATCCAACTTAATCATGATGAAGTGAAGCCATTGCAGGCTTAGAAGGACCAAATGAATAACATCATGATAACTCAGATAGATGAAATATGCAAGAATGTTGATATCGGTATGCTGGAGAATACGCTTGAGAAACTATCTTTTATTATTAGTTTCTTAGAAGATTTTGATAAGGAGGCTACTTTAGTGATGGTGAAATATGCACCATATAGAGATAAAATTAATCAGGTTATTGCTTTCAAGTGGCCATCTGAGGAAGAATTTGAATTATGGAAAATGGTGTTCACTAATGAGTTTGGAATATGAGCACTAGGGTCGAGAAGTGTAACTTGGTCAAGTATAATATAGGTCTGGCCTCAGAAGTTACATTTGAATATACACATACTTCTCTCAGCTCCAGGTGCAAGTTTCTAATGCAGATGGTTGCTGAGGTGGAATAAAGTGCTATGGTTAAAGATGCCTTTGATGTGAACGAGTTGCCTTTTGAAAGGTGGGTTTTCTTGTCCAAAACAATTGATGATTACTTTTTTCTTATGTGTATTCCCTCCAATTGTAAGATGCAAATATAGTTGTATAGGGGGATTATGGTCCAATCAAATGTGGACATGTGTGTGTTTTGGCCTGAAGCTTGTTTTTATCCCTTATTCTATAAAAGGGAATTCTGGGCTGAGGTACTGGGTCTTTTGTTGAATCTAAGATTTGAGAGAGTAGAATTTGTTATACATAGAATATGAATATTGAGTCCATGTTTTAAGGTTTAGAGTCAGATAGAAGAATTTTGTCAATTATAGGGTTCTTAGGCATGTTTGTGTTGAATATAAAAATCTCTTGAGTCTATTTTCTCTCCAATTGTGATATCTTGCATGAATTATTAATGAAATATTGATCAAAGACTGGTTTCATTTATTTTCATTGTTCTTTACTATGAATTATACTTTAATGGTGGCTCTGGTTCAAAGGATCAGTTAAATGCTTTAGTTATTGTGTAAAATCATGCAGGTTGGTAGTTGGATCATAAGTAGTAATAGATTTTTGGTACAGATACGTGAATTGTAATGCAATTCATATAGATTACAACTGTTTAAGATGAAAATTTCCTTGTAGTTCAGTTCTTTCTCATTTGACTTTTTGATTTAGGATATGGCACTGATATTGAAGTAGTGGTCGTATTTCTCATATCTGTGGTATTTGATTTTAGAACATTTACTCAAATAACCTTCATATTGACTTATCTTTGTTGTATTTGTGATTCCTTGCTGTTTGGGGTCAGATCTTTGAAGAAATTGCCGATTTCTTGAAGGATTTCATCTACTCAGGGCTAATGGCGAATTTATTTGTTATTATGTAATGTGTATTTGGGATTGTTTAGTTATTTGTAAGGAACATATTATGGGATCACCCTCCTAGGTTTTGCAGAGCCTGAAGTGTAGGAGAATAATCATTATTGCTTGCTCTTGTTAAGTTGGCCAATCATTTCTTATGCTTTTATTATTTAATTTGGAAAATTCATAGAATTTTTTGAGGAATCAGCTTGGGTTTTTAAAAAAACCAACACTATGAAAGGAGATTACTACCTAGGAGAATGGATAGGACATCTCCAAACAAACATTTTAGGGATATTGCAACGAGTTTAGCCATACGACTCATGAATAGATGATAAGAGAAGATGAGCAGCGCCGACAACTCTAAACAAAATGTACAAGCAAAAAATGAATAAAGAGGATTCAAAATGCATTGACCATGAGGAACGATAATTAAATCACACAAATGGTTTGAAGCAATGAAAGAGTCTAAAAAGGTGGAGAGAGCTACACTGGTGACACAGGAGAAACTTCAGCTTCTAAAAACAAACCATTTATGTTGCACTAACTATGCATTTTCCTTAATTGAATTTCAACTGCCAAAATCTGAGACTCCATAAAGGCCGATTTATGCATGAGTAAAATTCAAAAAATTGAAAGAACTAATCAGAGCGGGTAAAATCCTTTGATGATTCAATGTTTTCAATTTTATTACAACTGGATTTTCTTAATAATTTTCCTTTCTCTACAAATTTTCTTCAATTTATCTCAAAACTAACCAATAACAATTTTGTTTATGTTGTTTGTGCAGAAGATTCAACCGCAAGGAAAATCAAGTATCGTAAACGACAATTAGAAGATTATATTCAGAAGATGCAAAAAAGAAAAGAAAACCTAGATAATATTCTCGAATTCTGACGTTGAATGAAGCAAGACATAGGAAATATGAAACTATAAACTTCCTGACACGCGCAAAACCCTCCAATTCATTGACTCCAAAAATTTCAACCAAAAGCACAAAGAAGAAGCAAAGAAGCTTTTCCCCAAAAACTGTCTTGAAAACTTTTCTTTTCCAGAACCAAGAATTATAATTTCTGTGAAAAATTGCATAAACAAGATTTTAATTTCCTTTCCAATTAACTCCAATCACACAACTTAACTAACTGTCAGCATGTAACCAAAATTGAACAGACAGTCCTAATTAAGAAATTTCGCAAGATAACACTTTCTGACTACAAGTTCAAATTTTTAGATATTTATTTTCAATCTATTGAACACAACTATTCAATAATATCTACTTTTCAAACATTTAATTTTGCATAATAAAATTGACTATCACATTTAATTAAATATCCTATTTTAATAAATTCAATTAATCAAACCTTTTAAAACAATAATCAAACTTTAACTATTAAAATTATCTAAACATAATTATTTAATTTAACATTTAAATAACATTACAATGCATCAAATAACTTATCAAATACACCATTTAACTAATTAATAGTTTATTTCCAATCATGACGAAAACACAAATGAAATGATGGAAACAAATGATGAACAACAACGGGTGACAAACATATACTCATCTTATAAAGGAACGGTGGTGAAAGTGGACCTGACATTATCTCTGAAATGATATGTTTCCATTGGGTCATGGCATGCTCAAACCTGACAAAGCAAGTGGATTCAATGTCCAGTACCTACAAACTACATAACACAACATTTTCAAACATATCTGCATAAATCGACAATCACACCGTGAAAGAGAGTTGCAACATAGAAGGGTACTCAAGATTGAGTAATGCTACACTACTCCTTCATCGAGACTAAAATATAGTAATATATCATAAACAACATCAGACGCATCATCATAAACACACTAATGCTCCAAAATAACATAAAACTATAACATCTATAATGCTTATCATAAGGTCACCACACAAACACAATCAAATGATCGTAGTGTAACTAATGTATCATCAACAAAGTATAAAATCTAACATAGTATCTATGTCGTAACTGAAATAAAGTAGCATAATATCCAAAAAATCTAAAAAAACTAGCAACCGAACATAAACAAAATGAAACAAATAGTAATAATTGGAGGGACACTACATCCTCCCTCCCTAGGATAAGGCTTACTCTTGGAAGCCTACAAACGCTAATAGTATAACTCTCGCATCCAAAATAAATCCCCTCTAGCCAAAAGCTACAAGATAACAAGAAAAAATGTTTACAAAGTATTTGTCACTATCTATGATAGGTTCAACAAGAAAATGATTAGGAATCATTTTCATTTCCTGTGATAGGTTCCTCCTAATCACTATACTCGGAGAAAGGAATAAGTCTATATCCGAGAGTTGGAGTACGAACTTTCATAGTTGTTTCAGGTTCGCTCCTATAAATCACAAGATTCCCCGAACCGGTTTTGCTTCTTCTCTTATAGGTAATCCAAATTATTCTTTCCCTAACCACCCACTGGTTACCCACTTGACCAGGGTCTAAACAGGTAGGAACCTCCTCGAGCAAGGGACGTAACTGATCCGGATTCCGACCCTCAATTTCTTGATTATTCAGAGAACCCTGTTGTTCCTCAAGATCACTCTCACGGGAACTCTGAGGAGGAGTATCCTGGCGATTATCCATATGGCCACCACCTTGACATCTATGCATTTTCTTACACAAAACCCAAGACAGGTCTTAGTTTCAAGATGCAAAATACAATTGGAAAACACAAACTACAGAGTCTAACATCTAGGACAACCTAATGGGCTCACAAGAACTAGAGTACCTGGTGTTAGAACCTTGTGCTCTGATAAATGATAAATAAATGAATTGAACGGTCCTTAAGTGGTCGTCTAATAAATGATAAGATTTTATTTTATTCTTAATAAAGAATGATTATTGATTTATTTGATAAAATAAAACAAAATAAATAAGACATTTTAATTATGCCAATGTTTTATCTTTTATGACTTGTATCATGAAGGTTCGAAGGGAGTGTATGATGGGAAATATTATATTTTTATTAATTTAAGAATGTACCTCTATGTTTATGAGTTTTCTTTCAAAATCTTCTAGAGGCTAGGAAATGTAACTAGTATTGTAAAGTTTTAATGATTGTACATTATTTTCCAATTGCAATGATTTGGTTTGGGATTTAGCCATGCATGGATTAATGTAACCTTGGTGGTATCTTGAATATTAAATGGTTTGTTTCATGATTGAGATGTGATCATTCTTGGATTTTTTTTATGTGCATGTTGGCTATCCTTTGCAATTGTCCATATGTTATGTTATTGCATATAGGAAGAGTGGCTTGTGATAGGGTACATAACCCTAAGAGGTAACCAGGGTAACCTATTGGAAGTTGATAATTTAGTGAAAATCTTAATTCAATGTACTAGGGGTTGGGTAGTGTTCATTAATATATCAGATAATTGATTGCCTTGCCTTATACCTTAGTGCTTGTATAGATTAATGGTAGGTTGAGATGGCCTGGAATGACATGATCGTCTACTTTGTCTTCTCGAAAGGTAGTTTGATTCCACATGAGTTTGTTTAGGGGCCGAGAATTGGTAGAGATTGTCGGGGTAACTTAGTATGAGGGTCGGTAGTCTATGAAGGTTCACCAGGGTAACCTAAAGTGACTATGTGATGACACTCTTTTCCTGATGCATGTTATGTGGTCTCTTGTGTAGATTTACCTTTTGTTATGTGGTTTCCTCTAGGAGCTTGTTTGTAATTACGTGGTTTAAATATCGTTATGTCATTATGTGTACCTCAAGCCATGTGATGTTATGATATGTCTTCATGTTTATTTATCTTTGTGGACATGATATTATCTCCTAGCACGGGGGGTGGACTTACGAGTACCACATGGTTGGGAGGAACGTGCTTTATCCTCCATTGGGTCCCCTTACAGGTGATGCAGTATATGGTGATATTGTTCTTATGGCAGGTTCCTGATTTTACATTGTTTTTAGAATTGGACATTGAGCGTGCACATGAACAAGATTGACAGATGTATTATGATCTTCATCTATATTGTATACAATCCTTATGTGTATGTGAGACCATATTGTAATGTTACTATGATGTAATGAGATTTGTCACAATCTCACTTGATGTAACTTGACTTCATTATGAGTATGTAATTGGATTGTTCATCATTGGTATGATTTGTCCTTATGTTTATGCCTTTGGTTTTCGATGTGATGTTCTTATTGTGAATTTTTAAGTAACGTTGTCACAAAACCCTGAGAATATATGTGTTGATGTATACTTGTACTCATGTTGTAATCGAATGTCTTTAAAAAAAAAGTTTTGTTCAGTTATTTTGCTACTTTGTGTGTTGTTCTTTGGGTTCCATGGTGGGGCGTTACAGCTTGGTATTAGAGCAGAAGTTTCTAACATTCGGTACTCTGGTTCTTGTGAGCCCATTAGGTTGTCCTAGATGTTAGACTCTGTAGTTTGTGTTTTTCAGTTGTCTTTTGCATCTTGAAACTGAGACTTGTCTTTGGTTTTTTGTAGGACCATGCCTAGATGTTGAGGTAGGGGTCATGGTCAAGGCCGAGGTGGTGGTTGTATGGCTAACCACCAGGATACTCCTCCTTAGAGTTCCCATGAGAGTGATCATGAGGAACAATAGGGTTTTATGAACAATCAAGAAAGCGGGGATCAAAATCTGGATCAGTTGCATCCCTTGCTCGAGAAGCTTCCTGCCCATTTAGACCCTAGTCAAGTGGGTAACTAGCAAGTGCTTAGGGAAAGAATAATTTGGATTACCTATAAGAGAAGAAGCAAAACCAATTCAGGGAATTTTGTGGTTTATAGGAGTGAACTTGAAACAACTAAGAAAGTTCGTACTCTGACTCTCAGATATAGACTTATTCCTTTCTTTGAGTATAGTGATCAGGAGGAACCTATCACAGGAAGTGCTAATGATTCCTAATCATTTTCGTGATGAACCTATCATAGGCAGTGATAGCTTCTTTGTAAATAATTTTTCTTGTTATTGTTTAGCTTTTGGCTAGAGGGGATTTATCCTGGATGTGAGATTTGTACCGTTACCATTTGCAGGCTTCCAGAAGTAAGCCTAATCCTAGGGGGGAGGATGTAGTGTCCCTCCAGTTACTATTGTTTGTTTCATTTTGTTTATGTTTGGTTGCAACTTGTTTAAGTTGTTTTGAATATTATGCTACGTTATTCAGTTGACACTGATACTGTTAGTTTTTTTAAATTTCTAATGATACATTAGTTACATTGTGATCCTCTGATTGTGTTCATGTGGCGACCTTATGACAGACATTATGGGTGTTAAGGTTTTATGTTGTTTCAAAGCATTAGTGTGTTTATGATGTATTACCATATGTTAGTCTCGGTGAAGGAGACAATGTAGGATTACTCACTCTTGAGTACCCTGCTACACTGTGACTCTCTTTCACAGTGTGATTGTTGATTTATGTAGACATGTTTGATAGTGTTGTGTTATGCAGTTTGCAGGTACTGGGCATCGACTCCACCTGATTTGTCAGGTTTGACCGTGCTACAACCCAATGGAAACATGTTGTTTCAAAGATAATTTCAAGTCCTTCTTTAGCTATTCCTTTATAGGACGAGTATCAGTTTGTCACTTGTTGTTGTTCGTCATTCATTTTTTTCGTGTCATTCATTTTTTCTTCATGATTGGAAATAAATTGTTAATTAGATAAATGGTGTATTTGATAAGTTATTTAATTTAGTGTAATGTTATTTAAATGTTAAATTAAAGTATTTATGTTTAGATAATTTTAATAGTTAAAGTTTGATTGTTGTTTTAAAAGGTTTGATAAATTGAATTTATTAAAATAGGATATTTAATTAAATGTGATTGTTGATTTTATTGTGCAAACTTAAATGTTTGAAAAGTAGATATTATTGAATAATTGTGTTCAACGGATTGTAAATAAATATCTGAAAATTTGAACTTACACTCAGAAAGTGTTATCTTGCAAAATTGCTTAATTAGGATTCTATGTTCAATTTTGGTTGCATGCTAACAATTAGTTAAGTTGTGTGATTGGAGTTAATTGGAAAGGAAATTAAAATCTTGTTTATGCAATTTTTCACGACAATTATAATTCTTGGTTCTGGAAAAGAAAAGTTGTCATGGCAGGTTTTGGGGAAAAGCTTCTTCGCTTCTTCTCTGTTCTTTTGGTTGAAAGTTTTGGAGTCAGTAATTGGAGGGTTTTGCGAGTGTTAAGAATTTTATAGTTTCAGATTTCCTGTGTCTTGCTTCATTCAACATCAAAATTCAAGAATATTATCCAAGTTTTCTTCTCTTTTTTTGCATCTTCTGAATAGAATCTTCTGATTTCCGTTTACGTTATTTGATTTTCCTTACAGTTGAATCCGTTTGCAGAATATTCTACACAAACAATAGAAACGAAATTTTTATTCATTAGTTTTGAAATAAATTGAAGAAAATTTGTAGAGAAAGGAAAACTATTAAGAAAATCCAGCTCTAATAAAATTGAAAACATTGAATCATCGAAGGATTTCACCCATTTTGATTGGTTTCTTCAGTTTTTTGAATTTTACTCATGCATAAATCAGCCTTTATGGAGTCTCAAATTTTGGCAGTTGAAATTCAATTGAGGAAAACACATAGTTAGTGCAGCATAAATGGTTTGGTTTTAGAAGTGGAAGTTTCTCCTACATCACCAGTGTATCTCTCTCTGCCTTTTCAAACTCTTTCATTGTTGCAAACTGTTTGTGTGATTTAATCATTGTTCTTCATGGTCGATGCATTTTGAATCCTCTTTATTCACTTTTTGCTTGTACATTTTGTTTAGAGTTATTGACGTTGATCATCTTCGGTTATCCTCTATTCATGAGTTGTACGGCTAAACTCTTTGCAATCTCCTTGAAATGTGTGTTTGGAGATGTCATGTCCATTCTCCCAGGAAGTAATCTCCTTTCATAGAATGTGAAGTATGATCAAATTTTCTATCTCCTCATTCATTCACGTGCTTAGCAATTTCGGTCGAGTGTTTCCAGCATTGCATGTATTAATTTATTCCCTTTCTCTATACGTAGGTTGCCTTGGAGAGGCCAGATTCCCCTATTTTTACCTCTGTCTTGGGTTTGTGATATTATATTTTTTCATCTTCTTTATCTGGCTGCAACCAATTTGTTGCATTTGCTTATTATTTGTCCATGCAAGGCCTACGTATAGCCTTTACCCATGTCATCCCCTCAATCTTGTGCATTCAAGCTTGAAATTTTTTAGCCATCATTATTTCATCTACTATTTACCAGATCTTAGTATCATGTGGGGGTGCTAGTTCTCTTCAATCGCTTATACATGGTTTTATTATTTTCTTAGCAGCTTATGTTGTATCGACTGTTCTGTGTGTTTGACTTTAGTTTTAACTCCAGTTACCTCTTTAGCTCGATCCATGCAAATTGACTTAAGAAAACTGTTAGTTATTGGTAATCATTCATAGTAATCAAATCCTCTGCCCATACATAGAGCTTGATAATTGGCGCATCTAATACTAGCATTGATTAGTTGGTATGAAAAATAATGCTTTCAATTCACAATTTGTATGACTGATTTTGATTAAGCAATCACCTATTTGTCTTAACTTCCGATCTCTTGTTTGATTCATGACCCAGTAATGGATGACTACCTGAGGTGCTTAAATCATTCATTTAACTTCTATTTCATTATGTACCGATTTGTAACCTATTTGAGAGCACCGCTATATGGTTGCATGTAATCATTCGTCCCCATCAATGTTAGTTAAAGTTCTAAAGATTACACTCTAAGTTCTCTGGTGTGCTTGAGTAATCATTAGCTTTGAGTATCGAATTTGAAGTGTAAATTGAGATGGGATTCTACAGTGTGCAATCAAGTTGCCCCATGCATTGTACACTATGTCATCCTCTTGCGAAATTTTGCTTCAACAACTATAGTTTCAATATTATTTATTTTGATATGTAATTATGCTTTTATGCATGGGTTAGTTGGTGTCAATATTGTGTGTTAATTGAAATGAGAATAAAAGGATCCATGTTGTCCTTCATCAGCGCAATGTTTATTTTATTCAAATACAAAAACTTAAATTCATATATATATACTTGTAATTGATAATGAGTTATGTTATAGGAAGAGTAAATTTATACAATTGATTTTAATGCAATTTTGGATATATATATATATATATATTAGAATTGAATGGTCCTGAAGTGGTCATGTAATAAATGATAAGATTTTATTTTATTCTTAATAAAGAATGATTATTGATTTATTTGTTAAAATAGAAAAAAAAAAAGACATTTTAATTATGCCAATGTTTTATCTTTTATGACTTTGGATCATGAAGGTTCGAAGGGAGTGTATGATGGGAAATATTATATTGTTATTCATTTAAGAATGTACCTCTATGTTTATGAGTTTTCTTTCAAAATCTTCTAGAGGCTAGGAAATGTAACTAGTATTGTAAAATTTTAATGCTTGTACATTATTGTCCAATTGTATCGATTTGATTTGGGATTTAGCCATGCTTGGATTAACGTAACCTTGGTGGCATCTTGAATTTTAAATGGTTTGTTTCATGATTTTTTGGAATATTATCAATATTGTCATTGATGTCACCATGTTGGTCTGGTACTAGATACCGGTGTGAAGATCATACTTATCTCATTCGGTATTTGATCTGGTATTCTAGTATGTTGGTCCAGATATCTCCTCTGGTAATTTGTATGGTCTAAGGTTTTGAAAAAGGTTTATAACGATTGGAAGCACGTATACATGATCAGGTTTGGCATTGATTCGTTAATCTTGGCCAACATGTTATTTCTTAACACAAGAGAATTACTTTCGATATGAAGAACGATAAGTTATCATATTGGAAATATGTTAGGACAACCTAACCAATGCATACAATTACATTGGGTATTTATACACGATATCTAGAGAATGAAAAGTGTGGAAGTGTGATGAAGCAATGAAGGACAAGCAATATGAATGTGGGAAGAAGAAGTATGTATGAGTGAAGTGCGAATGGTGGTTGAAGATCTGCAAATATTTTGAGCATCAAAGGAACTAAATCTACACATGTGGTGTATCTTTCTTAGTTCAACTCTTGACAGTTAGCCAATTTATGTTTACTTTTCTGTAGGCAATTAGTCTCCATTTTGGATAGTAAGTCCTTGTAAGCAATGAGCCTCTTATTACCGGTTTTGATATAAGTATATACTATGAGTTAATCCTCACCGTGGTTTTTCCCTTATTGGGTTTTCCACGTAAAATATGGTGTTCATGTGTTTTGAAACTTAATGTTAAACTATTACTTTAATCTATTTTATGGTGCAATAAAGTTTTAAGTGATTGTTCAATAAGTTTGTGTGGATAATGATTCACCCCCCTCTCAGTATCCGATTTATTCAACATGATTGAGATGTGATCATTCTTGGATTTGTTTTATGTGTATGTTGGCTATCTTTTGCAATTGTCCATATATTATGTTATTGCATATAGGAAGAGTGGCTTGCGATAGGGGTTGAAACCCTAAGATGTAACTAGGGTAACCTATCAGGAGTTTATAATTTAGTGAAAACCTAATTCAATGTACTAGGGGTTGGGTAGTGTTCATTAATAATTAAAATAATTTGATTGCCTTGCCTTATGCCTTAGTGCTTGTATAGATTAAGGGTAGGTTGAGATGGCCTGGAATGGCACAATCGTCTACTTTGTCTTCTCAAAATCTAGTTTAATTCCACATGAGTTTGTTTAGGGGTTGAGAATCGATAGAGATTATCAGGGTAACTCGGTATGAGGGTCAGTAGTCTATGAAGGTTCACTAGGGTAACCTAAAGTGACTATGTGATGACACTCTTTTCCTGATGCATGTTACATGGTCTCTTTTCTAGAGTTACCTTTTGTTATGTGGTTGCCTCTGGGATATTTTTTGTAATTATGTGGTTTAAATATCGTTATGTCATTATGTGTACATCAAGCCATGTGATGGTATGTTCTGTCTTCATGTTTGTTTATCTTTGTGGACCTGATATTATCTCCTAGCATGGGGGGTGGACATACGAGTACCACATGGTTGGGAGGAACACTCTCTATCCTCCATTGGTTCCCCTTGTAGGTGATGTAGTACGCGATGATATTGATCTTATGACAGGTTCCTAATTTTACACTGTTCGTGGAATTGGACACTACACATGCACATGAACAAGATTGACATATGTGTTATGATCTTCATCTATATTGTATACAATCCTTATGTGTATGTGAGACCATATTGTAATGTTACTATGATGTAACGAGATTTGTCACAATTTCACTTGATGTAACTTGAATATATAACTTGAATTCATTATGAGTATGTAATTGGATTTTTCATCATTGATGTGATTTATCCTTATGTTTTATGTCTTTGGATTAATGATGAGATGTTTTAACTTGTGTATATTTATGTAGTGTTCATATGTTATGTTATTGCATATAGGAAGAGTGGCTTGCGATAGGGTTCAGAACCCTAAGAGGTAACCAGGGTGACCTATCAAAATTTGATAATTCAATGAAAATCTTAATTCAATGTACTAGGGGTTGGGTAGTGTTCATTAATATATCAGATAATTGATTGCCTTGACTTATACCTCAGTGCTTGTATAGATTAATGGTAGATTGAGATGGCCTGAAATGTCATGATCGTCTACTTTATCTTCTCAAAAGGTAGTTCTATTCCACATGAGTTTGTTTAGGGGCCAAAAATCGATAGAGATTTCCAAGGTAACTCGGTATGAGGGCCGATAGTCTATGAAGGTTCACCAGGGTAGCCTAAAGTGACTATGTGATGACACTATTTTCCTGATGCACATTACATAGTCTCTTGTGTAGAGTTACCTTTCGTTATGTGGTTGCCTCTAGGAGCTTGTTTGTAATTATGTGGTTTAAATATTGTTATGTTGTTATGTGTACGTCAAGCCATGTGATGTTATGTTTGGTCTTCATGTTTGTTTATCTTTGTGGACCTGATATTATCTCCTAACATGGGAGTAGACTTATGATTACCACATGGTTGGGAGGAATGTGCTCTATCCTCCAATATTTCCCCTTGCAGGTGATGCATTACGTGATTATATTGTTCTTATGATAGGTTCCTGATTTTGCATTATTCATGGAATTGGACATTAAGCGTGCACATGAACAAGATTGACAGATGTGTTATGATCTTCATATATATTGTATACAATCCTTATGTGTATGTGAGACCATATTGTAATGTTACTATGATGTAACAAGATTTTTCACAATCTCACTTTATGTAACTTGACTTCATTACATCAATGAGTATGTAATTGGATTGTTCATCATTGATATGATTTATCCTTATGTTTATGAATTTGGTTTTCAATGTGATGTTCTTCTTGTGAATGTTTAAGTAATGTTGTCACGGAACCCTGAGAATATATGTGTTGATGTATACTTGTACTCATGTTGTAATTGAATGTCTTTAAAAAAATAAGTTTTTTCGGTTATTTTGTCACTTTGTGTGTTGTTCCCTAGGTTCCATGGTGGGGCGATAAACACTAGTATGATTAAAATACCTCCTATTCTCACTAGGTATACTAAGTACCTACTTTTTGTTAAATTTTACATCCCTTATTATTTCTACCCTATCAACCAAGGGCACTACTGACACTTACATCTAACTCAAAACTAGTTTTGATTGTCATCCCATATATTAAGCTTCCACATGGTAGAAATATTTGATTTAAAAGCACCTATAGATCTCAACCCCAAAAATCTTTCCACACCAACTTTGGTATTGAACCTCCATAATAAAAAATAGCTCAATGATAATACATATTAATATAAATCATAATTAAAGGGTTTTAGAGATACCCAATGATTCTTTAGGTAGAATTGTGACATTACTAAAAGGATTCTAGTAACTATTTTAAAGAAATTTGGTGTTGGAAAGTATGAACATAGATCAAATATATTCTTAGGTACTTGGGAAGTTGTATTTATATCCTAATGTCAAGGATAAGAAGAGATTTAAAGTGATTGTAGTGGAATCAAGAAGGATATAGTAAGAAAGAACATATGCAAAAGTTAAAAAATAAAATTACTAGCTATAATATTCATCATAACATAATATAGGACAATCTTAATACTTGTAGTAACTTATATTCATATATAGTATGGATTAGATATACATACATATATATCCCATACATTCATTCACATATATTTATCATCTCTTCTCTTCCATATATTCACTCGTTATGTATCTTTTTTAATCGTCTCTATCTCCTTCTTTCCTTCTATGACACCTTTACTTTTACCTCAAAGTATAAGTAAAGTGTGTGTCTCCTCCTTGTATTTTGTCTTGGTAGCTAGTGTAATCCTTTTATTTCTCTCTATGTCTCCATCTCAAGCCCTCAATGCATAGAATTATTGAGTCCCAAAATACCATTATAGGGGATTATCATGGGTCGAATTAAGGTTCCAAAATACCATGAGGGTAAGTGCAAAAAGATGGGGGGTCAAAAAGGGGTCTTAAGTGACCAACTTTTTTTTGAAATTGGGAAATACTGACCTTGGATGTGAAATTGAGGATAGTTACACTAAAAAAATTTAGATGCAACAAAAACAAGGATCGTAGTGCTCCAAGTCTACTTTCTAAACTACTATTTTAAAAAAAAAAAATGGTTGAGATGAAGGGGTTCAAAAGAGGGAGCCATAGAAATTGGTGTTATTTTTTTCAAAAAACATAACATAGCAACTTTTGTGGCTCCCTCAAAATGATAACTTTTTTTTTGGTACTTTTAAAATCACTTTAGTGAGAAATTAGCTAACAGTATGTAGTTTATGCCTGAGTTTTTTGATAATTTTTTAATGTATATTTGATTTTTTATTAATTTTCAAAGTGGACACTTCTTGAAAAATAGAATTTTGGTAATGCTACCCCTAAAAAATTTGAACACTAATTCAAAATCATTTTTTTCTTTTTTTATTATGTGTAGAATGGAGTCTAGTTTCTAAAACTGTAATTTATTTGAAATTTTGATGAATGGTTAATTTATAAAGAAAAAAATACCAACACTGGTTTTTGCCAAAAAAATAGACACAAATAAAAAAAATTAAAGATGAAAGGCTTAACATTGTCAAAATGTGAAAAAAATTACATCGTTAGATAGGTAAGAGAGAGCCTAACATTACCCAAGTGTTTGATTTGTTCAACCTTGAAACACATGCAATCCTGATGGTGTTTGGACATTGAGAAGGCTCTCCAAGCCTTTGGATTGGAAATCTAAAGAAAATACAAGCCAAAGGCCTGGGGATTCCCAAAGCAAGACAAAATGTGAGTGTTTTATAATGCGCTCATGTTATTTGAATGCATTGACAAAACATGAGCATGTTAGAACGTGCTTGCATTTTGGTCTACATTGAATTTGTTTTTCTTTTATTTTTTTCCTCTTTCTTCTTGTTATCTTTGAGGTAAATTATATACATTAAATAAACACTTAAGTATAAGTTGACATTTACATATGGATGTTTACTTTCTTATACTTTAAGTTATATTTCATGTATATAGTTTCAGGATGTTTGAGAGTGGTTTCGGATCTCTAGGAGTTATAATGCAAATTCTAGTTTTTGGAAGATCTTACAAATTTAAGGACTTAGTCAAATTTCAATAATCAACATATCAAATTTCAATAATTAGGAGGTCAAATTTCAGTAATCAACAAGGTTATATTACTTCTCTCTCTATCTCACTCATTTTTTATCCCTTACACTCTAGGCCTCTCTCTCTCTGTCTCTGTCTCTCTCCCCCTCCTTCCCTCTCTACTTCTCTATATATCCCTTCTCCCTCTCTCTACCTACCTCTCCCTCCATCACTCCCTACCACTCTCTATATTTCTCTCTATCTCACCTCTCTCTCACCTCCCTCTCTCCCTCCATACTTCTATATCCCTCTCTTCTTCCCTATCTATTCTCTATCTCCCAATCCCTCTCTCTACCTACCTCTACATCCATCAAAGCCAACCGCACTCTCTATACCTCTCTATCTCACCTTTCTCTCCATCCCTACCTCTCCCTCCCTCCCTCATTCCCTCTCTACTTCTCTCTATCTCTCCTCTCTCTCTACCCTTCCTTCCCTCTCTACTTATCTTTATCTCCTCTCTCCCTCTCTCTACCTACCTCTCCACCACTCTCTCTATTTCTCTCTATCTCACCTCTCTCTCCCTCACTACCTCTCCCTTCCTCTCTACTTATCTATATCTCCCCTCTCCCTCTCTACCTACCTCTCCATCCATCACTACCTACCACTCTCCCTCTATAGGGTATAGGGATTAGGATTTAGGATATTAGGTATAGGGTTGAGGGTTTTGGGTTTAGGGTTGAGCATTCATGGTTTAGGTCTTAGGATTTAGGGTTCAAGGTAGGTTGAATATAGGTTTTAGTGTTTAATTATAGGGTTAAGGGTTGAGGTTTGAGGGATAATTTTTAGGGTTTAGGGTATAAGGTTGAGGGTGTAGGGTTTAAGGTATAGGGTCTAGGGTTGAGGGATAGTGTTCAGGGTTTCAAGTGTATAATATTAGGTGCATAAGGTATAGGGATTAGGGTTTAGGATATTCATTATAGGGTTGAGGGTATTAGGTTTAGGGATTAGGGTGTAGGGTACAAAGTTGAATGTAGGGTTTAGGGTTTACGTATAGCATTAAGGGATAATGTTTAGGGTTTAGGGTATAAGGTTGAGGGTATAGGTTATAGGGATGGGGGATGATGGTTTAGGGTTGAGGGTTTAAGGTATAGGGTTGAGGGTATAAAGTTAATTGTATAGGGTATAGGGATTAGGGTTTAGCATATTCGGTATAGGGTTGAGGGTATTGGGTTTAGGGTTGAGGGTTTAGGTTACAAGGTTTAATGTAGGGTTGAGGGTTTAAGTATAGGGATGATGGTTGAGGGTTTAGGATGTAAGGTTAAGTGTATAGGGCATAGGGATTAGGGTTTAGGATATTGGGTATAGGATTTTGGGTGTAGGGTTTATGGTATAAGGTATAAGGTTAAGGGTTGAGAGTCTAGGGTTTAGGGTTTAAGTATAGGGTTAAGGGATAATGTTTAGGGTTTATGGTATAAGGTATAGGGATGAGAGTTGAGGGTGTAGGGTTTAGGGTTTAAGGTATAGGTTAGACCTGGTTGAGTGATAGTGTTTAGGGTTGATGGTATAGGGCTAAGTATATAGGGTATAGGCATTAGGATTTAGGATATTTGGTATAGGGTATATGGATTAGGGTTTAGGATATTCAGTATAGGGTTGAGGGTTGAGCGTTTAGGTTACATTGTTGAATGTATGGTTGAGGTTTTAAATATAGGGTTGAGGGTATAAGGTTAAATGTATAGGGTATAGGAATTAGGGTTTATGATATTAGGTATAGGGCTTAGGGTGTACGGTTTAGGGTATAAGGTATATGGTTAAGGGTTGAGAGTGTAGGGTTTATGTTTTAAGTATAGGTTTGAGGGATAATGTTCAAGGTTTAGGGTATAAGGTTGGGTGTTTAGGGTATAGGGATGAGGGTTGATGGTGTAGGGTTTAGGGTTTAAGGTATAGGGTTGAGGGTTGAGGGATAGTGTTTAGGGTTTCAAGGGTATAAGGTTAAGTGCATAAGGTATAGGATTAGGGTTTAGGATATTGGTTATAGGGTTGAGGGTATTAGGTTTAGGGATTAGGGTAGGGTACAAAGTTGAATGTAGGGTTTACCCTGGTTTAAGTATAGTGCCGAGGGATAATGTTTAGGGTTTAAGGTATAAGGTTGAGGGTATAGATTATAGGGATGAGGGATGAGGGTTTAGGGTTGAGGTTTTAAGGTATAAGGTTGACAGTTGAGGGATAGGGTTCATGATTGAGGGTATAGGGATTAGGGTTTAGGATATTTCATATAGGGTTGAGGGTATTCAATTTAGGGTTAAGGGTTTAGGTTATAAGGTTTAATGTATGGTTGAGGTTTTAAGTATAGGGATGATGGTTAAGGGTTTCGGGTATAAGGTTAAGTGTGTAGGGTATAGGGATTATGGTTTAGGATATTGGGTGTAGGGTTTATGGTATAAGGTATATGGTTAAGGGTTGAGAGTCTAGGGTTTAGGGTTTAAGTATAGGGTTAAGGGATAATTTTCAAGGTTTAGGGTATAAGAATGAGGGTATAGGGTATAGGGATGAGGGTGAGGGTGTAGATTTTAGGGTTTAGGGTTTAAAGTATAGGTTTGAGGGTTGATTGATAGTGCTTAGGGTTGAGAGTATAGGGTAAAGTATATAGGGTATAGGCATTAGGGTTTAACATATTGGGTATAGGGTATAGGGATTAGGGTTTAGGATATTAGGTATAGGGCTGAGGGATGAGGGTTTAGGTTACACGGTCGAAATGTGGGGTTGAGGTTTTAAGTATAGGGTTGAGGGTTAAGGGTTGAGGGTTGAGGGTTGAGGGTTGAGGGTATAAGGTTGAGTATATGGGGTATAGGCATTAGGTTTTTAGGATATTGGGTATAGGGCTTAGGGTGTAAGGTTTAGGGTATAAGGTATAGGGTTAAGGGTTGAGAGTGTAGGGTTTAGGTTTTAAGTATAGGTTTGAGGGATAATGTTTAGGGTTTAGGGTATAAGATTGAGTGTATAGGGTATATGGATGAGGGTTGATGGTGTAGGGTTTAGGGTTGAGAGTTGAGGGATAGTGTTCAAGGTTTCAAGGCTATAATGTTAAGTGGATAAGGTATAGGGATTAGGGTTTAGGATATTGGTTATAGGGTTGAGGGTATTAGGTTCAGGGATTAGGGTGCAAGGTACAAAGTTGAATGTAGGGTTTAGGGTTTAAGTATAGTATTGAGGGATAATGTTTAGGGTTTAAGGTATAAGGTTGAGGGTATAGGTTATAGGGATGAGGGATGATGGTTTAGGGTTGAGGGTTGAAGAATAGGGTTCAAGGTTGAGGGTATAGGGTTAATTGTATAGGGTATAGGGATTAGGGTTTAGGATATTCGGTATAGGGTTTAGGGTTGAGGGTTTAGGTTACAAGGTTTAATGTAGGGTTGAGGTTTTAAGTATAGGGTTGATAGTTGAGGGTTTAGGGTATTAGGTTAAGTGTATAGGGTATAGGGATTAAGGTTTAGGATATTGGGTATAAGATTTTGGGTGTAGGGTTTAGGGTATAAGGTATAGTGTTAAGGGGTTATAGTGTAGGGTTTAGAGTTTAAGTATAGGGTTAAGGGATAATGTTTAGGGTTTAGGGTATAAGGTTTAGAGGATAGGGTACAGGAATGAGGGTTGAAGGTGTAGGGTTTAGGGATTTGGGGTTTAAGGTATAGGTTATACTTGGTTGAGTGATAGTGTTTAGGGTTGAGGGTATAGGGTTAATTATATAGGGTATAGGCATTAGGGTTTAGGATATTGGGTATAGGGTATAGGGATTATGGTTTAGGATATTCATTATAGGGTTGAGGATTGAGGGTTTAGATTACATGGTTGAATTTAGGGTTGAGGTTTGAGGGTATAAGGTTAAGTGTATAGGGTATAGTCATTAGGGTTTAGGATATTGGGTATAGGGCTTAGGGTGTATGGTTTAGGGTATAAGGTATAGGGTTAAGGGTTGAGAGTGTAGGGTTTAGTTTTTAAGTATAGGTTTGAGGTATAATGTTCAGGGTTTAGGGTATAGGGTTGAGTGTATAGGGTATATGGATGAGGGTTGATGGTGTAGGGTTTAGGGTATTGGTTATAGGGTAGAAGGATTAGGGTTTAGGATATTCGATACAAGGTTGAGGGTTGAGATTTTAGGTTACATAATTGAATGTATGGTTGAGGTTTTAAGTATAGGGTTGAGGGTATAAGGTAAAGTGTATAGGGTATAGGCATTAGGGTTTATGATATTAGGTATAGGGATTAGGGTGTAGGGTTTAGGGTATAAGGTTTAGGGTTAAGGGTTGAGAATGTAGGGTTTAGGTTTTAAGTATAGGTTTGGGGGATAATGTTTAGGGTTTAGGGTATAAGGTTGAGTGTATAGGGTACATGGATGAGGGTTGATGGTGTAGGGTTTAGGATTTAAGGTGTAATATAATTACCTCTATACTCAAGACTCTCACTCACTAATGTGACATAATATTGCAAATAGAAAAGTATACAACACGCAGAGACTTTTTCTCAAGAAAATAACATATGGAAGAAGATTAAGGATGTACAAGCATTTGGATATGGAATGCCTCTATAGAATTGAACTTACTCCTCTATTTATAAAGAAAACAAGTAACTAGGTGGCCTATAAAATGGGCACGATATTTGATAGTACAATGCATGCACAACAACACATCAAACTTAGTAAAAAGGTGGCAAATATCCATGCACGTACTCAGCTTGAACAACTATAGATCGACTTGGTTAATTGACAACAAATAGAGACCAATTCAAATCTCCATGTGATAAAATTCAATTGGAAATTTAAGGTAGAATCCTACAGTTTAAAGGATTCAAAGGTGGCACCAAGCATTTACAATGCTTTCCCAAAGGTGGCACGGTTTCATCCTATGTAAAAACAGTCAATAACAAATGTATTCCATCAAAGTAGATCATCGACTAAGTCATGTTGAGTATTGATTCACTCATTAAATCAATTTAGACAAAGTCATCGATTTATTCAATATGATCACTATTGTTTGAATTGATGCTAAACATCATGGTAGTTATGATGACCAAGTCCATGGTTCATTATGGTGTCAACTTATTCCCACTATCAACTTTAATGTCTGCACAGTTTCCAGTTTCAAAATCTATTTTAGTATTAACAACAAGACCTTAAAATGCAGTATAAGAAACACAAACGTATCCACCTTAAATTTTGGCCACTAAGTCGTCTAGGATAATAGACTTCAAAGCCAAAATAGGGTCAGTGCAGGATCATGGGGGTCCAAACTAGGCCTCTAAGTGGCGATGAAAATTCAGAAAATCAGAGTTAGGCAATTTGACATTAAAATTTGAATAGGTTATTAACATAATTTGAAAAATATGTAAAAAATTTTTTTGTAGAAAATTGAATGTAGTTTCTAGGCTACTAGTTGTTTTTTTGAAAAAAGTAATTTTGTTTTGAGAAAAATTGAAATTTCAATGCAGTGGTACTAAATTTTCAAGAAAAAGATAAGAAGCAGGTGTATGTCTGACCACCCTAGCACAAGAAAAAAAAATCATTTTTTTTTTGAAATTTTCAAGATAAGTAGAGGACACATGCCCGAATGTGCTAGATTTTTTTTGTAATTTTTTCCATGTAAATAATTAGTTATGATTTTTTTATTAGAACTTTTCAGAATTATTAAAACGTCTATGTCTGACCACCATAACTTGGTCAAAATTTTATGAAATTCATTTTTTTTATCATATAGTATGCAAAGCATAGAATGTGGTGCATCTTGTAGACTCAAAAAATATTAAGTAGTTTGAAAGTTATAGAATTTTTTCAATTAGCCTATCAATCAAGACTTTAGACGTAATGTAGGTAGAAAATCAATAATAATTATTTATTAAATTCAAAATAAGGAAAAAGTTATATTGGTGGAAAGTTGACAATTTTTTCTATAAACCCTTTTCGTTTGATGAATTTCAGATAAAAAAAAAGTCGTCAACCACAAGGGAGAACTTTGGAAAACTAAGAATAAATTTCAAAACATGTTTTTTGGGTTGACTTTCCAAGTCAGACAATCCCAAACGAAATTCCAAGCCAATATCCATTTTGGTTTGGTAATAGCAAACTGAAATAGATATCCGTTTATAATAGATATCCATTTTGAAATGGATATATGGATATCTGTTTTTTTTTTCAAAATGGATATTCATTTTGGAAAGCGGGAACCCATTTTTTTGAAAAACAAAACGGATATCCGTTTTGAAGACCTAAACAACCCTCTTTAGTAAAATGGGCATAACTTTTGTGTTTCTTATCAAAATTTCAACTTTTTATAGGCGTTGGAAAGGTGATTGAGAGTTCTACACAATGGAATAGGTGGTGTTTCAATATTATACACAAAAAATATAATCATTTGAAATTCATATTTCATTTTTGAAACATCAAATGCTCACCACTTTCACATGCAAACTCTTCTTTTCATGACTTTTTTGTAAAAATCATCTAAAAATACTTGAAACTTTAGAAAAACCAATGAATAATAAAATATTTATGTTTTTTGTAGTAAAAATATGAAAAAATATTCATAAATCATCATATCTCTCTATCCCTTTCTCTACCTCTCTATATGTCACTATGTCTCCCCTTAAACTCTAGACCTATCCCTCCCTCCTTTCTTATCTCTTTGTCCCTCTTTATACCTATCTTTCTCACTCTCTCTCCTTAATCTCTACCTATCCTTCTACCTTTATCTCCATCCTTCACTCTCTCTCTCTCTATGTGTGTGTGTGTCTCTCTCAGGTCCCACCCACTCCCTCTCCCTTTCTCTCTCTCCCACTCCATCTCCCTCTCACTCTCCATCTCCCCTCTCCCTCTCTCTCTCTCTCTCTCCCTTTCTTTGAAGTTTATCTTCCTCTAAAGTCTCTCTCTCTCTTAGGTCTCTCTCGAGCAAGTCTCTCTGACTCTCTCTCTCCCTCTTAGGTCTCTCTCTATCAAGTCTCTTTCACTCCCTCTCTCTCTTTTTTCTCTCCCACTCCCTCTCTCTCTCAATATCTCACTCACATTCACACTCTCAACCACTCAGGTCTCTCTCTCCCTCTCTTTGTCCCTCTCTCCCTTACCCTCCCTCTATCTCCCTCTCTCTCTCAAGTCCCTCTCACCCTCCCTCTATCTCTCCCCCCCTCTCTCTCTCTCTTAGGTCCCTCCCAGTCCCTCTCCATATCACTCTATCTGTTTATCTCTCCCTCTCTTTGAAGTCTCTATCTCCCTCTCAAGTCTCTATCTCTCTCTCTCTCATCTCTCTCCCTCTCCCTCCCTCTATCTCTCTCCCTCTCAAGTCTCTCTCTCCCGCTATATCTCTCTATCCCTCTCCATATCCCTCTCACTTTTCATCACCCTCTCTCCCTCTCTCTCCCCCACTCCCTTTGAATTCTCTCTCTCTCTCCCTCTTATACCTCTCTCAGGTCTCTCCCACTTCCTCCCTCCCTCTCTCTCTTTCTCTTTCTCAGGTCTCTCCCACTCCCTCTCTCTCTTCTCTCATGTCTCTCTCTCTCTCTCTCTTACTCACACTCACACTCTTCATCTCCCCCTCCCCTCTCTCTCTCTCTCCCCTCTCTCTGGTCCCTCCCACTCCCTCTCCCTTTCACTCTCACTCTCACTCTCCATCTCCATCTCTCCCTCTCTCTCCATATTAGGTCTCCCACTACCCCTCTCTCTCACTCACTCACTCACTTTCCACCTCCCTCTTAGGTCTCTCTCTCTCCCACTCCCTCTCTCTCTTAGGTGTCTCCTTCCCACCCTAACTAGATAACTCTCTCTCTCCCTCTCTATCTCCCACCCTCACTCCCTCCCTCTCAAGTCTATCTCCTTCTCCCTCCCTCCCTCTATCTCTCCCTCCCTCCCTTCCTCCCTCTCTCTCTCTCTTTCCCTCAGAAGTAACTTGAGATGGGGAGAGAGAGAGAGAGAGGGAGTGAATTGAGATGGAGAGATGGAAGGAGAGAGGGAGAGAGAGACCGTATAGGGAGATGGAAAATGTGACTAAGAGAGAGAGGGAGTGGGAGAGATTTGAGAGAGAGAGAGAAAGAGAGAGAGGGATAAGAAGAGAGGAGGGATTGGGAGAGACTTGAGAGAGAGACTTAAGAGGGGGAAAGGGAGTGGAAGAGACCTAAGAGAGAGAGAGAAATAAGAAGGAGAGAGACTTCAAAGGGAGGGGGAGAGAGAGAGAGAGAGAGAGGGAGATGGAGAGGGAGAGGGAGATGGAGAGGGAGTGGGAGGGACTAGAGAGAGAGATAATTGAGAGTGGGAGAGAGAGAGATAAAGGGAGGGAGAGAGAGGGAGAGAGAGGGAGAGATCCTAGAGGGAGAGAGGAGAGAAAGAGTGGGAGAGAGAGACCTAAGATGGAGAGAGAGAGAGAGAGAGAGAGAGAGAGAGGAAGAGAGAGAGAGAGAGAGAGAGAGAGAGAGGAAGAGAGAGAGAGAGAAGGAGGTGTGTGTGTGTGTGTGTGTGTGTGTGTGAGAGAGAGAGAGAGAGAGAGAGAGAGAGAGAGAGAGAGAGATACTTAAGAAGGAGAGAAACTTAAAAGGGAGGGGAGAGAGAGGGGGAGAGAGGGAGATGGAGAAGGAGTGGGAGTGGGAGGGACTTGAGAGTGAGAGAGGGAATTGGAGAGAGAGAGAGACTTGAGAGGGAGATAGAGTAGAGGGAGGGAGGGAGAGGGAGAGGGAGAGGGACTTGAGAGGGAGAGATATAGAGGGAGATATGAGAGAGTGAGTGAGGAGAGAGACCTAAGATGGAGATGGAGAGAGAGAGAGAGAGTGTGTGTGTGTGTGTGAGAGAGAGAGAGAGACCTAAGAGGGAGAGAGACTTAAAAGCAATGGAGAGAGAGAGAGGAGAGGGAGATGGAGAGGGAGTGGTAAGGACAAGAGAGAGAGACCTAAGAGGGTGATGGAGAGTGAGAGAGATAGGGAGAGAGAGAGATACTTGAGAGGGAGACAGGGAGACAGGGAGATAGAGGGAGGGAGAGGGAAAGGGAGAAAGACTTGAGAGGGAGAGAGGGAGGGAGAGATGGAGAGAGAGACTTGAGAGGGAGAGAGTGTGAGTGTGAGTGAGACATTTAGAGAGAGAGAGAGAGAGAGGGAGTGGGGGAGACTTGAGAGAGAGAGACCTAAGAGGGAGAGAGGGAGTGGGAGAGACTTGAGAGAGAGACCTAAGAGGGAGAGAGACTTAAGTGGAAGAGAGACTTCAAAGGGAGGGAGAGAGAGAGAGAGGGAGAGGGGAGAGGGAGAGGGAGAGGGAGAGAGTGAGAGGGAGAGGGAGTGGGAGGGATTTGAGTGAGAGAGAGAGAGAATGGAGGAAAGATGGAGAGATAGGTAGAGAGATATGTCTAGAGCTCAAGGAGAGAGAGTGAGAAAGATAGGTATAAAGAGGGAAAAAGAGAGAAGAAAGGAGGGAGGGATAGGTCTAGAGCTTAAGGGGAGACATTGTGATATATAGAGAGATAGAGAAAGGGACAGAGAGATATGATGATTTATGAAGATTTATTCATCTCCTTTGTACAAATAATATAAATATTTCGTTATTCATTACTTTTTATAATGTTTCAAGTATTTTGAGATGAGTGTTACAAAAAAAATCATGAAAAAAAAGACATTGCATGTGAAAGTAGTGAGCATTTGATGTTTCAAAAATGAAATATGAAGTTCAAATGATTGTAATATTTTTTGTGTACAATATAAAAACACCACCTAGTCCATTGTGTAGAGCTCTCAATCATCTTTCAAACAACTATAAAAAGTCAAAATTTTGGTAAGAAACACAAACGTTATGCCCATTTTACTAAAGAGGGTTTTTTAGGTCTTCAAAACGGATATCCGTTATGTTTTTCAAAACAGTTATCCATTTTATTTTTCAAAAAAATGGGTTCCCGCTTTCCAAAACAAATATCCGTTTGAAAAATAAAATAGATATCCATTTTGAAATGGATATTTGTTATAAACTGATATCCGTTTTAGTTTGGTATTACCAAACCAAAATGGATATTGTACCCAAGCTTGCAAAAAATTCAAAGTAGAAATTTCATGTTTTTGGGCGTGTTAAAAATGCCTTTTTTTGCATCACCACTTTTTGGACCCCCATGATCTTGCACATACCCAATATATAAAGTACTATAATTGACTGATAATCATTGCTATAGATAGTCAATCTCAAAGAAAATAATATTGAATATTTATATATAACGTATACATACATACATACATACATATATATATATAAACAAACATAACCATATATATATCTTTGCATATACATATATATGTATATGCTAGTATATATCCATATTTATCATAAGTCAATAAAGAATGTATATATAATCGATATACAAAGGAATACATCAAAATATCAATCACATTGTTATATTGATATATTGGTTGTGTGTGTATATATATATATATATTCATATATATATGACTCTATGTACATGTATGTGTATGCATACATGTATTGATACATTCATATGGGCATGTCCATTTTCCACCATACATGTATATGGGTACATTTATACATATGGATATATGTATATATATTTACTTATTTATACACATTCGTTTCACACACAAAATCATACATATTACTACGGTGTTGATAAGAGACTACAAGTGATGTGTCTATATGTATACATATGCATGTCGTTGGTTCCTTCGGATAGTTCCATGCACATAAGCATCTAGTGTATGAGTGTGCATAGGTACGTCTACCTGTGTACCCTCGTGTATGTGTTCCTTTGTGCATATGGTATATCATCATCATGCATGTGTGTACACATGCACATACCTCTTATGTTTCACATATCAAGACAAACATAGTAACAAGGAAAGATCTCTCAAGCTCAAATAGATAAACCTCCCCCAATAATGTACTCTATAGTAAACTATACTCTTACTAAAGTAGAAATACATTACTAGGGATGACTCGCCAATTTCCCACTTGATAACCTGAATTATTTATTCTATTGTGTTGTGTGTAAGCTCAAATAGGTTATGTTATTGGTTACCTGACCAAGACCTTCTCTTGAGTGATAATTCCCCTCCACCTAGAGGAATTGAACATTTACCTACAAACACTAACACATGTACATGACAGTTAGTTGTTCACAAAATATGCAATATACATATTACATCTCTAAAGTTAGAATATCAACACAATATTCAACCAATCACATAAATGCATTCCTTCATATAACATTAAATGATATGACATTCATTCAATAAGTAGTGATAACAAAGTGTACACACAATTTATTCATCCACTAAATTCACATTACATTCACATTTTACCCTACATAGTAATAGTAAATAGTCATTGCACAATTGGGGTGTAACAAAAAGAGAGAGAGAGAGAGAGAGAGAGAGAGAGAGAGAGAGAGAGAGAGAGAGAGAGAGAGAGAGAGAGAGAGAGAGAGAAGATAGAGGGAAGAAGAGAGAGGAGAGAGAGGGAAGGATGGAGGGAGAGATGGAGAGAGAGATAGAGAAGTATATAGGGAATGAGAGATAGAGAATGAGAAGTAGAGAGAGGGATAGAGGGAGAGGTAGAGGGAGAGAGAGAGAGAGATGGAGAGAGAGAATGGTGAGATAGAGAGTAGAGAGGGAAGGAGAGAGTGAGAGATACAAATGGGGAGGGAGAGAGAAAGACAAAGGGAAGGAGGAAGGTTAGGAGATTGAGAGAGAGGGAGAGAGGGAGGGAGAGAGAGAGGGGGAATGAGGGAGGGAGAGGTAGAGATGGAGAGAGAGATAGAGAGACTTGTATATAGGGAAGGAGAGATAAATATGGGGGAGGAGGGTGGAAGAAGTAGAGAGATATAGTCCAAGAGGTATGGAGGGAGAGAGAGGTGAGATAGAGAGAGGAGGGAGGCAAAGAGATGTAGAGAAGTAGAGAGGGAAGGATGGAGGGATAGAGGGAAAGAGAAGTTTGATAGAGAGAATGAGAGAGAGAGGGGGAAGGAGGAAGGTGGAGAGATTGAGAGAGAGAGGAGGGAGGGTGAGAGAGAGGTAGAGAGGGATGCACGTTATATAGAGTGAAGTAGAGAGGGAAGGTGGGAGGGAGGAAAGAAGAGAGAGAGAGGGGGGAGATAGAGAGGGGGAGAACAAAAAATTAGAGAGGGAAGTAGGGAAGGAGGAAAGGAGGGAGGGATGGAGGGAGAGAGAGATATGTGAGATAGATAGAAGTATAGAGGGAAGGAGAGAGTGTGAGAGAGAGGTCTAGAGCATAAGGGATAAACAATGAGTGAGATAGAGAGAGAGAGAGAGAGAATATGACACAACTTGTTGATTATTGAAATTTGACCTCCTGATTGCTGAAATTTAGCATGTTAATTACTGAAATTTGGTTAAGTATGAAAAAATGTAAGATCTTCCAAAAACTAGAATTTGAATTATAACTCCTAGAGATCTGAAACCACTCCCAACATCCTAAAACTAAATAGATGAAATATAACTTAAAGTATAAGAAGGTAAATGTCCATATGTAAATTTCAAATGCGTATTTCATGTATATAGTTTCCTTGAAAGAAAACAAGAAGAAAGAGAAAAAAAAGAGAAGAAAAAAAATTCAGTGTAGACCAAAACATGAGTGCATTATAACGTGCTCACATTTTGTTAATGCATTCACAAAACACAAGCGTGTTATAACACGCTCACATTTTTTCAATGCATTCACAAAACTTAAGCATGTTATAACACACTCATGTTTTTTCAATGCATTCACAAAACACAAGTGCGTTATAACATGCTCATATTTTGGCATACTTTTTTGAATTCAAAATAACACACATTTTTTGAAATTTAAACCATAATGCGAGTGTGTTATAACACACTCGCATTATAACACAATCATGTTTTGGCTTGGTAATGACAGAGCCACTACCAACCCATAACACGAGTGTGTTTTACTACAACATGCTCGCGTTTTCGCTATTTCAGGATGAAAAAGTGAATTGGCCACTTTTTGGGCCCCCATATTTTTGCACTTACCCATGATAAAAATTCATATTACTCTTGCTTGCAAAATATAATCTCTTACAACTTATCATAAATGTCTAATAATAAACTCTCTATCTTGGGCACCTATATTTTTGAATGATATCTCAACAATAGGAGATTCTTTGACATGTCATAACTGACTAAAATTTACTCATTCAAATATCCCCTTTAGTTTTCATAACATATCAATAATAACCACTCCAATTTGGGCAATATGTTTGAATTTTTTACATATTTATCTTCCCATTATAAAAGACACAGGTTCCAGTAAAATAATAAAACACTACTAATAAATAACTTATTGTTACCAATAAAAATTAGTTACTTTACTAGTAAAAAATAATTATTGTTACTGATGAATCCTTCATCTCTTATGAATGCACTTACAAACAATACTAGAAATTATTAAATACATAATATTTACAAGGTTAATGATGTCAACTTAATCCTAAAAATTACTCATAGTAGTGCATAGAACCTATGTATATTATCTTTTCGTTAAATAATGATATTTCTTCTTTGCAAGTCAATTGTATCATTGTAGTCAAACAATTCTAAGTTTGGTAAAATATTGAAGTTATCAAAGGGTCCATTCATCTCTATTGCTTCAAAATCTACTCTCTTCATAATTCCCATTAAATTAACTTTTACATTTCTCTAGGTTTCAACTATACTAATAGTGGCACCATCTGCAAGGTCATTGTTTTAAGGGGTATCATTGAGTGTTGGTTTCTCAAATTAGATTCCTAAAATATTTTATGTATTATGTCAAGATGTTTTCTCCAAGGACAATAATGCATTTCATGCCTTCTTGTATTGAATGATGGGACCCTAGCTATAAAGATGAATGTATTCCTTCTTGTCACTAACAAGTTTGGTGCTAATCAAACCAATAATCACTTTTCGTAGAGATTAATTGTCAAGGTGTGTAACTACACCCAACTACACACCCTTTTGGTCACCTAATTGTCTCCAAAATATGCTATCTACAAGGCTCTCTCCTAATCTAAGATCACTTGATTCAATAAAAATCCCCCCTAGGTAGGGAAGCCTAAAACCTAATAGACATCATAGAGAGTGATTGTCTAGTCTCTAAAATCATGTATAAAAATCAAAAGGTGTTTTGTTCTACATCCCAATGAGAAAATATATTGTGTACTAGGAGGAGGTATTCAAAATTCCAGATGTAAAGATATAAACAATTTTTGTTTTTATTTTTTAAGGTTCTATGATTGAATGTGACATAGGATAAGTTTACTAAGTGAGTCCCTTAGGTATTTATATAGGCTCACATTTTTTACCTTTGTACATTTTTTATTAGTTTTTAAGAAAAAATTATAAGATCAATTTTATTTTTTTTATCTTTCATATTTTTCAAAGATTTGGAAATATCTTATTGTGGATATCTAATTGTTTTTTTTTTTGTTTTTTCATGTCATAAAAATTGAAAAAAGTCCATGTCCAAATATCTTATCGCCATAAAAAAATTTGTAACCCCTTTTAAATTTGTGATTTTAACAAACAAATTATCTCTTCAACTATCTAAATATATTATTAGGAATCTTGTAATAAATGCTAATGTATATGCTTTCAAAGTGTTGTTTTTGTTCTATTTCAATTATAACTCATGTTTTGATTTATTTCATGTTACTCTTAATTCATACATGATATTTTGTCCTATTTAATTTATAGCATGGTGATATAATTTTTTTTACTGGAAAAGAGGAGTTTAAATTAAATGAAGAATATAAAATTACAAATGGCACAAGAGTGCTTCACAGAGTCATTAACAAAGAACATCAGACTATAGCAACAAGTGCATCAATAGAAACAAAATGACCTACAACAACAACTATAACTGAAAAACTGTTAGAAATGACAATGAACCATAAACTATAGCAGTAAATGCATCTACAACAAAAAAAAAAACGTACAACAACAACTACAATCGTAGCATATACAACAACAAAAGCAACTACAACAACAGTTATATATGCAACAAATTGCAAAGAGGGGTTCCATTTTGCAAAACCATTGTGGTGGTACATCATAGTCAAATATTCTACCAATCTCACAACACCAATGACTGGAGGAAAAAAATATAAGAAAAACTTGGCATGAAACAACCTTGACAAAAGTTCTAGATTTGTAGCAAATAAGAACAATTTAAAAATCCTTGTGGTTTTGAAAGGAACAAAGGCATGCACACATAGATTCAATTTCATGTATAAGTTGCACCTGCACACACAGATTCAGTTTCATGTATAAGTTGCACTTGCACCATAAGTATTCTCTTTGTTTTTTATAGAGGAAAAAATAGGTTGCTCTATGTTTCTCTATGTTGCTTGGTGGAGACAAAAGCTTGCACATGCTGCATCATATGGTGTTATAATTTATTTCAAAGTACTTTTTGATTTGTTATAGATGGATTTTATATTCATTATGATAAGTTTGTTACACTTGCAATCTAATGTTAGTCATTATATAGTAATGTTTTTAAGTGTGCCTTTTAAATGGGTGATGATAGCCAAATTTAGTATATGATAAGATGAATTATTTACTCACCGTTTTTTTATTAAACTACATAAGCTAAAAATAGCTAAATTTTACTTTTGGTTCATAGTCAATGTATGTAAATATTATATTATATTAGAGCAAGATTAAATATTTTATAATATCAAGGACAATATTAGAGTTAGTAACGTAGTATGCTAATAGTTTAGTTTGATTATAACTACATTTATCATTGATTCATTTCAATGCATCTTTTGAATAAACTTTGAATAATGAAAAAGAAGCGATAATTATCAAATGTTTTCCCTAATAATAACTATTATTTATTTTATATATTTTTAAAAATTTATGAGTTTTAGAGGGTTTAAAATATAATACATAAATTAAACTCCAAATGTGTTGCAATGACATTGACTAACTACTTGATGTGTATACTTTTCAATTTTCTTCCCTAATAAGAACTATCTCATTGTTATAATTCTTTAAATAACATTTTGTGAGTGTTATGGGGTTCATAGTATAATATACATTTAAACTAACTACGATAGTTATATAATAGTTGCACTTTCATCATATTGTGACAAAGGCATTTAAAGTGGATCTTAAGTATAATTTAAAGTGAAAGAAGATTAGATAATCTAAAAATAAGATTGGGTAACTTAAAACAAGGCCAAACTATGTAGTAGTATGTAGCACCTTTCAAATTTTATTTTTTTCTTACATTAGAAACACATCTTTTTTTTTAATCTCTTATTAAAGTTTTGAAATGACTAAAACACAAATAATTGATTATTTATTGCTTCAAAACTAATGAAATTTTTATTAGATCTTGAATACAATAAGACTCACAAATAATTAAAGATCTTACACTAGTATTTAACTGTCACTCTTTAATTATATTCCCCACTAGTATAACATTTAAAATTCTTTTAGTTTCACAAGAGGTAAAGTATTGTGATTTCTTGCCTATAATAATATAAGTTTCAATGAATAGTGGTTGGCTTGACATAACGTTTTTTTTAAGAGATACAAATTCACCCTAGTGTTTGACAAAGCTATTATTTATGCTTAAAACAAATCCCAAGAAGATTATTCCTATTTCCTACCATAGATAGTAGCTCAAGGAAATGGAATGTATGTTAGGCAAGTTTGTGCAATAGAAAAATTTCTAAGCATAGAAATAATCTAGAACAATTTCAACGATCTAAAATAGTAGTTTGAAGTGTTTCATTTTACATTGTTAAATTATTAGAAATAACAAATATGCATTATTTATTTTATCTATATATTTAAATATGATACCTTGACTTAATCATCTATTTTATTTTACATTATTTTTTATTTTTTATTTTTCATTGCTATGAAAATCAGCCACACAACTATTATCAGTTTTCTCTAATAATCATTATATCACCATCTTAATATTTACAATTTTGTGATCTTTACATTTTTTTCTAAACATAACAATTTTATCTTTTAACTTCATAACTAAACGTTTGATAACACATACCAATTATGAATCAATTTATTATCAAATATATCACAATAACATAAATTAATCACCACCAACACTTATTTTACTTTAATAAAATTCATTTTTCCTTTAAAAATGATCTTGATTTAAAACACTTTATTATCAACTATATCTCATCCCTACCCTATATTTATTTACTTTAATAAAATAAGTTTATCTCAACCTTTTGTCTCAAAAACAATTGTTATTTTGAAACACTATGCTATCAATTATATCATAATAACAAACTAATAACTTGTTGGCAGATGATCAATGCTTCCCTCGAGATTCGTGACATGGATTAACAGTCTCCCGTGGATCCATTAATTCTAACGGTTGTATCAAGCATTAACGACCTTTTGATGCAATGTCAACCATGGAACCAACATAACTATCACACATTTTAATAAAATAAATCCATCCCAACCTTTTATCTCAAAAGCTACTGCTAACAATATTTGTCAACTACGCCTTGTAAGAGGTGCCATAAATTAATTGGTGGGATTTCAATTAACAAAGTAAAAGTGGGCCCTCGTGAAATGATACATAACAGCACTCCAATGCAACAATAAACATTTTTCGTGAGACTTCTAAAATTATACGTTTATTTCTCAACCACAAATGTCCAAATCCTAACCATAGTTAAGTTAATACAAGTCTTTACTTGTAATTACGAATCCCGAACCTGATTCGCGAGTGTGATCACAGCCTAACTAAAAGTACGGATCTCTGTTTCAAACCCTAATTCCTCTGGTTGAAAATTTAGTAATAAAACTAGAGAACCACCACAAGATAAATGATATGATTTATTGAATAATGCCGAGCGTCTTTCTTCGTTGATCTCGTTTTGTACATTGGAAAATTACACATTTATTCACTAAAATTTGTCCTCATCACAGATTCACATGCTAAGAAAACTTGTAAAACACAGTCAAATCTCCCAATTTGCACCGACAATTTTAGTTTTTCTGATACGAAAATCATTGTCAGCAATTTCGTTGATGCTGTGCAAGAAGAGCTTGCATTTCCGCCAATTGCTGTTTGAGAGAATTGATGTGCTGATTATAATTCCGCGCCTGAAGAACGGACTCTGCTTCCAATTCCCCCAGCTGTGAACACAGCCGCTCCTCCGCTTCTTCCACAGTAAACAATCTCTTCCTCATCTTCTCCAACTCCGCCATTAACTCCGCTTCGTACCGTTGGCTCTCCTCCACCTGTCTTTGCAGCTTCATATTCTCAGATCTCAGAGCCTCTATTTCTAACCGTTCTATCGCTACGCTTATGTCCTCCTTGTCGTTCTTCTTCTTGTACGCCGCCGCGATGGAAGGCTGGGAGAAGAAGGAAAAATCAGCAAGAGCAGGAGCCATTATTAATTTCCCCTTCACTAACAAAAAAACTGAGCCTTAGCTTAATGCATGAAATGAGAGGGAGCAATGGATATATATATATATATATTTCATTATCAACGAGAAGACGTCTACATACAATGAATGTAGATGTCGATTATTCTAGACGCTTTGGCATATTCTTTTTATTTTTGACCACAAACCATTTCAAAAAGGGCTTAAATTTTTGGCCACAAACCATTTCAAAAACAGTTTGAACACTAATTTAAATGAGATGTCTAAAACATTATAGTTGTTCTTATTCTTATTAAATAGGTTTGGTTGAAGATGTTTAAGTTTAAAATGGTTTGGTTTAAAATTACATGTAGAAAAATTGGCATCAGGTAAATTCATCATTGACGTCAATAATTCACCATCAAGAAAATTAATCGTATTAACATTTTTTAATATATATTTTTAAAACTTTGAAATTATTTTTGCAAGAGAATAATTTTCACTGCATTTTTATTATCATAAATCAAATTATTTTTTTGGTGTGAATTGTTGTAGTGAATTTTTCGTTGAGGTGAATTTGTCATGATGGTAAATTTTCCCACGGTGAATTGTTGAGGGTGAGTTTTCCCGCAGTGAATTTTCCTAAAACCAGAAAAAATATCTGTCAAAATCACTTGAAAATTAAAATTAAAAGACAATGATATTAACTATTTATAAATTATTATCTTCATTTTTTCTTTAGGATATCTTCGTCCAATGTGAGCCACAAAATACAAAATATAAAAATATGTGGGCCTGCTTTGTTATCTTTACTGAATTTTAATAAGAGGTGACGTGAGGTTTCTTTAAAAGGTTCCTTTGAAATTAAAAGCAATTAGTGAGTCGAGAGGAGTCGTAGTGGGGACCATAGTTCTCTTCTTTAATCTTTATGCCTAATGAATTTTTCAATTATGACCATAGATGCTCATCAAATTGGGTATTGTTTGAATATGTTTGTATTTGATGTGACAATATTATTCTTATTATGTGAGTTGTCTCTTCTCAATATACATTCGTCACAAGTAAATGTAGAGATATATTTTGGAGTTCAATGATGATTGGATGGGTCATAAAATGAAATAAATTAATATCTTTCAATTAGTATTATTTTGATAGAAATGTTTTATTAGTTTCTAGTATTTTCATTTTATTATTTTTGTTTGATTTAAGTTATTTGTTAAGTATTTGTATCTTTTCATAATTCGATAATTTTTCTTTTTTTCTTTAAGTTATATTTTTGTCTATTTTAGAGTAGTTTATTTTGAAGATTGATATGCATTTTTTTAACAATTGTTCAAACATTACAATAAATGCATGTCTATCTTGATAAATGAATTGTTGTTAATAGGGGCAAATGTATGCTTTAGATTTGCATGTACCTTTAATTTATCATCTTTCATACCTCTTACACTCCAATTTAGGATAATTATATGTATTTTGTATTTAGCCTATGTATCGTTCTCCCTTCAAATTTGGATCCCAGTTTATTTATAAATCTTTGCTTGTCAATTTTGGGACCTTTTCTTCCAAGATTTTTGCATTAGATTATCTTTTCTTCTTGTGAATTTTGCATTTGAGCAAGTCTAAGTTTTTGCAAATCCCCTATTTTCCCCTTTTTACTTCTAATTTGAGACATTTTCCCAAAGTAAAAAGAATGTTATTATTCCATGTAAATGACTATTCAAAGTTTAAAAAGGAATAAAAATTATTAATACTTATGAGATAAAAAAGAAATCTTATATAAAAACCCTTAATTTTAGGAAGGGGGAAATGAAAATTATGACATTTATATATAATTAATAGTAAAAAAAGGTTATAGAAATAAGTGGTTACTAAAAAAAAATAGTCCCAAGAGATACTTGAAAGGGAAAATAATTTATTAAATTCATTGAGATATAAAAGGGTGTGATGGTTTGAAAACAATTTGAAATATTATATAAATCGTGTATGAGAGGCTTGGAAGGCATGGATATCACGTGAGCTAGGTGATTTGGTGGGCTATGAGCATTAGAGAAAGGGCATATAGAGTGTGTTCAACTCAAGGTATAGAGCACACCAATAATTTCCCTACTAGGGCTTTATGTTGTGTGTTTTCTCTATTGTTTATGATTTACATGTGTTGTAAATAAAATTGTACCTCCTAAAGCATGTCATAGTTATGGGGGTCAAAACCACTAATATTCTTTTGAGAGAATGTAATATTGGTTGTTGAGCTCAAATAAGTATCATTTGCCATATTTGATTTTAAATATGATAATTGGGAGTTGACAATAATGAATACAATTTTTTTCTATTTTAATGTTGAATTTCATACTCTAGATGATTAATAGTGATTTAATTAAATAGTATTTTTAAAATAAATTAGATACTTAAAAAATACGATATCATGTTTGGATATGTATTATTTATTTTTTAAGTTTAGATAATTATCTTCTTATTTGATCATAATTTCATGCTTGTGTATCTAAAAAAAAGAGACTTAGGTAGAAGTGATTTTGAGAGGATTGGGGGAGCTTCAACCAACTCCTATAGTCATCAAGCTAATAAAAAATTCAAAGTTTTAGAATGAATACAATAAGAATATGATCACTTGGAGCCAATTGGAATCACTTGTCATAATGTAGTATGTAAATGAGAGATTTCCTATTTGGATTGTCTCTTTAAATTCATTCATTAGAACCCTAACATTCTTTGTGTAGAAATAAATATTCCATGCACAATAGTCACACACCAACCAAACATCATCAAAATCCACTAGACACTTCTTCTTTGAAAAGAATGTAGTCCATAGGGACTCTCCTTAATTTTTCCATGTGAGCAATAATAATCATTTTCCTAATCAATGTGAGAGTTGCATGTGTAAATCATTTGTGAGTCATACATAGTAGTGGTGAATCATATTTGGAGCATTCCCACAAATAAATGAAGGATAGCAAAAAATGCAAATAAGGGTAAGTGCACCAACCTGTGACACAATTTAGGTGCCAAATTGAAAAAATGATCAAAAAAACCTTGAAATAAAGCCTTTGGCACATGCCAAATTTGGCATACGTCAAATGACTAGAAATCCATTTGGCGTGCACCAAATGGATTTCTAGACATAAAATACAAAATTCGGGTTTGGAACCCTCATTTTGTCTTCAAACTGCGGCTTGAGAAGGAAGATTTCAGGTCTACAACTCACGCTCACCAAATCTCCTCCATTCTTTGCATCCTTAGCTTGCCATTTTCCATGAGAATGCCGCCAACACGTCGGAGAGGTCGAAGATTGCAAAGAGGTGTGTATTTTTATTCTATTTATTTCGAATTTGATTTGGAATGCAACTTTAAATAGATTTTTATAATAAAAATTTGTTCTAATTCTTAGGGAATGAATCTCCACCTCAAAACATTGAGAATTCACAATCACCCCCTCATCAAGAGCCTCCTATACAAGAACAACCTGAAACCCCTCCATCAATTCATAGGCATCCTCAAGAAACACAAGAAAATATTCAAAATCAAATTGAAAACAATAAAAGAGACATTCAACAATTAATTGCAAGATTAATCGAGCATGCTAAAACCCACCCTTATAGGAGAGGGATTGTTGAATCATTGAAGTCAATTTTAACTCATGTAGGAGAAATGAGCGAGCAAATGAATTTTTGGTCAACTAAGAGAGATGAGATGAGGCAATTTTATGCTAATAGTTTGTTATATGTAGATGTCAAAAAACTAGAAATTAGCACAGCCGAGTTGTGTGCCCTATTTAAAGACCCAAAAGCCAATGAACCTTTGTCCCATGCATCCAGGAGGTTCTCCATCCATTGGTGCCACCATGATTTAATTATATACAAATTTTGGGAGCGGTGGTGGATGGTATTTGACCAACCTCCATGCAATAACCATGAGGTGCCGCAATACTTTTTGAGGAAACTCTATTGTGATTTTGTCCTCAATAAAATGTCAAACTATTTTGACATCTTAGATTTTCAGGGTAGAGGTGGGGGCTCCACACATGATAGACCTATTGCACGACGTAATCCATAGTTGGCACCGAGAGCCTTGGGCAGACCCATGGTGGAGTATGTCGTTGTTCCTTCCATTATTAAGGACAGTGTAGAGGTGGACACGATGAAGTCGATTGGCTCACTCACCCAGACCATTTTACAGTGTGCGAGTCCTCTAGTAGAGCCTGGTGTGGAGGAGACGTGTAGGCCCCGAGCTCCACCCCACCATTGTGGCGCTTGTGGTGTTGTTTGCACATACGATTATCAGGGTGCTTGTGATGCAACTACATAGCCTACGTCAGTTGCAGAGGCGATGGCTTTCACAGATGATATTCTGAATGATACATTCGGCATTGACACTCAGGTAAAATTTAGCAAGTTATTTTAATGTTATTTATTAAAATATATTTTGAAATTTAAGAATAACTAAATTAGTAGAATTTTGATATGATGAAATTTCAGGGTCGCACTACTCATGAGGGATGCTCTATTCCTACAGACCCTTATACATTCTTGACGATGAGTCCACATGTATGCAACTAGTATTAAAGATATTATTATTGCATTTGAACAGTTGAATGTTATATTTGAATGTTTGTCTCATAAAATGCTTCGGATTTCAAACGGTTTCCTGGTGCACCTTCTTCCTCCACACCTCGCGATTCATATCCTCAAACAACGTACACTCAGGTAGCCTTTTTTCATTAATAGGGTTGTAAATCTATGTTAGCTAGTTTTCATAATTTTGTGTATATACAAATCTAAAAAATTGATGAGAAACACAAACATTGCATTCAAGTATTCCTTGATCATGTCACATTATGTTCTCCTATATCAACATGATACCTGAGATATTGTTTCATTTGCAGTTGTTGACAAGAGATAGCCCTAGTGATGTTGGTGGCATGATGGACCATGGAGTTGCTGCAACAATAGCCAATTCTGATCCATTGAGAGAGGTATGGAATAGATTAGTTGATTTGACATTATATTTTCTCTTTTATGGTCTATTATAGAAAATTTTCACGATAATTTTATGTAGTTTAATTTCTATCTTCATGATGGCAACATGTGGTTGTCACTCCAGATTGTGGACATGGTGATGCTTTAAATGTGCATGATGACTATATGTATGCATTAAGTGATTATATTTTGTTATATGCCATTCCATAATTCAATTTCTATGTTTTAACATCTTTACTTTTAATCGTATCAGTTGAAGGTCTAGAGTGAAGAGAGGAGGAGTAGCGGGCATGTTCGAAAGACAAAACAAGCAATAGTCACTCCATCCAGTCGAATTTCAAAGGCAACACAAGATCTATTTCCTTCCCCTAGAGGGAAATGACTATGTATTAGTGTTGTTTGTTGTATGCCTATGTGGCATTTTGGAACATATGTTTTGTACTATTGATATATATACGTGATATTTTATGTCCAAATGGCTCCTTTGTACTAAGCCTATATGATTTTTTTGGATATATTTATATACTTTTATCAATATATATCATTGTATAGCCTTTCAGATTTTTGATTATTTAAGAAACTCTTATTTTGCTACTACCATTCTTGAATGATGTTATCATGTGTATCATGTAAGTTGTATGCTTGAATGTTGTAGGCATGGATTTTGTTTACATCTAATGCTTAATTAATTACTGTTGAATGCTCAATAAGTCCCATATAAAGCGTATTGTATAAATAAGCTCCATTCGTGGTGGTTTGTATCCTTTGGAATGCTTCAATTACTTGTGCCTCACCAATGCAAAGGCAAGGAGGTTCAAACCCAATCAGTTTGACAACCTACCTTCAAGGGGCTCCTAACAAGATTAATACAACCTATTTTGAGCAATCTACACAACCTCAAAGCCCCATCAAACCAAACTCTTCATTCAAAAACTTACCCAACATCCACCCTTGTAGCACTCTGATGTAGAGCCAAGGTGGATAAGACTCACAACAATGGAAATGTCAATTCTCAATCAAGAACTCTTCTTCATAATGATTCAGCCTAATAGGCATCAACCCACCCTCAAGGGTCTCAACTCCTCAACCTTGCAAATGAACAACAAGACTCCACCAAGTCCCTAAAAAGACCATCAATATTCATACAATGAAAATTGAATCAGTTGACAACAATCCCTAAGTCAGATTCATCAAGGTTTCCAAAACTCACATTTGTGACTGGTTATTCTTGTAGTACTCAAAACTCGATTTTAGCTAGATTTCTCCCAGCCTTTCCAAAACACTAGACAATTACAAGATGGATTGAGATACCCTTTTTTCAGGGCTACATAACATACCAAAGAATTAGTGGTCTCTCTTTTAGATTGACATAGACTTTCAACACACCTACTTCAATTTTGGCTTCACAATTAGCCCTTTTTTTCCAAAGGGACCACCCTTCCAACTTTAGGTATTTATCCAAATGCCTTGGAAAGTCTTAGGTCATGGTGCCAAACCTCAAATTTTGTCATTATTTTGTGTCTACAGAGCCTCTAACTCACAAAACCCAAGAAACCCTCCTAAACCTTCACAAAATCAAGGGTTTTAAAGAAACATACAACTCCAGACCTCTCTCAACACTTCCAAAGCCCCAAAAACCTAAAAATACTTTTGCAAAGACTCATCATACCCTCACATAACCCTTACAGGCATTAATTCTTAAAAACCTCTCTTTGGTTCCTCACTTCCATGTTGGAAAACCCTTGTTCAGTCTTAGAACAGTCACAAAAACACCACATAATTATGAATCCTTATTCCAAAAGGAGTTGAAACACTTATTATAGCATGTTTTAAATTAATCCACCAAGATACAGTAGCAAACAATAGGTGTATTGATTGTTACATCACAAATTTCCCCTCAAACCCTTGATTCAGCAACACTGGGACAGTCACTGTTTGTGTTGGTTCTCTCTACAAACAAAGAGTTAAGACACCAAATAAAAAATAAATGAATTATAAAACATATAGAAACATCCTCTAAAATTATTAGACCATGAAGAACCTGTATGTGCCTGTACAACACTCAAAAAGATCAAGAAAACAATATTTTTCTAGAAAATTGCTCAAAACTGTGGTGTTTATTGTGTGAAATTGTTAAAAAAATTCTTCCACTCTCTCATTTGAGCCTTGGTAAGGATTTTTAAATAATTTTCCAACAACCATATTCTTCCCAATTCCCATAACCAATCTTGGGATTAGTCGGTCCCTTAATTACATTTGTTTGTGTTAAAGTTGCTTTGTCAGCATTTTACAATTTATATGATTTCTAATTGACTTCTAAGACATAAAACACCCTTTATTTTCATTATGCTTGATCTCTCAAAGCTTATTAGAAAAAATAAACCTAAAGACACTAACATTTCCCTATTGATGTATTCAAATAAAAAAAATTGATGATGTGGTGTAGGTGCTCCTGCACCAAACTCAAAACCTGGTCCAAGCCTAATTTCTCCCAACCTTTCCAAAAAACCTGACCATTTAAAGGTGGATTAAGATACCCTTTTCAGGGTTACACAACATATTCCAAAACCAATAGTAACTCTTTTGTACCAACATGAACTTTCAATACACCTCCCTCACTCTAGGCTTCATAATTAGGCCTAATTTCCAAAGGAACCCCCTCACAAACTCACCTCCAAACCAAGGAAACTTGAAATAATCTTAGGGATGCTCACCAAACTCAGGATTCTCCCATTTTAAGAGCCCCAAGAAATTTTTCTGTTCCTCTACTCACAAACCATCCTAAACCTTCACAAAAACAAGGGTTTTAAAGAAATTCATAACTCCAGACCTCCCCCAATCCTTGCCAAGGTCCAAAAACCCCACAATACCTCTTCCCTAACTTAAAGGACACTCACAATCCCATTCCTTTTAGTATTTATCAGATTCAGTACTTGAGTTCCTTACTTTCATGGTGGAAACACTCCTGAACAACATTAGAACTTCACACCCCACTGAGTTTATTCATTCTCTCGGCCTCCAAAGTATTCATACACAAAAATAATCATGGTAAAGACCAATCCAACAAGCAACAAGGTTAGAATAGTAGGTGGATTGGCTAATGTGTCGTGGTGTTGCCCTCAAAACCCCTAACACAGAAAATAGAGCAGTAACCAAGTTTGCTGATCCTACACACACCAACGGTGGATTTAAACCTTCAGAATAGATGCAAAGAGAGTAAACACATATGAAATCAAGTATCCACAGCCTCAAGTCATGATAGATTTGTATGGGCCTATGCAAGGCAAAGAAAATTCAGGAAAACAAAGAAAACCAGTGATCAACGTTTTCAAGTATATTTTCTTATTAGAAACTGAACAAAATCAATCCTCAACTTGGGGTATTCAGCAATATATCTTGATACCACCTTTCAACTACCCCTTGAGCTGATCAACCACCATAACCACCCTTTGTTAGACTTCTAAGATGGCAATTTGCCAATTTTGCTCTTAATTACCATTCATTCACAACTTGATTTTGCAAATACCACCTAACTGACCTATTAAGCCTTTTAAATACAATTACAAGGTATTTACATAGCATATAGAAATATAGAGAGGAAGTACAATAAATATTTTAACTAATGAATTGTAACAAATAGATTTTTGTAGTTTATATTCATGTCATTGATTACATTGCATTGCACATCTTTCAAAGTCAAAGCATTACTTCACTTTGCATAACTAATAAGTAGATGCTGATAGATGCCAAAAATTTAATTACAATATAGTTTGAACAAAGTCAACCTAAGCAGTTATGCAATTTCTTCACATTGCATAACTAATAACTAGGAGCAGCTGCCAATTGCATTTTCTTATCATGGCATTCTATGAGACCAAATTTCTTTGAGATATTTTTTCAAATAGTTCCCTGCCTTGTCTATGTTACCACATTTTTCATACATGTCTACCAAAGCATCTTCTCAAACAGTTCACTGCCTTGTTGCTATGGCTAAAAGCCTAAAACAAGTGATTTTGAACAAGCTATGGATGCTTCGAAAAATATATCAAAAGCATAATAGTAAGCAATAGCATAGAGAAGGTAGTGAACTGTTTGAAAAAATGCATCAATAAAATTACTTTGAAATGATAAATTTAGTTGTGCTTTCACTCTTGTTTAACATTGTATATCTGCTCCTTTTTATAACAAGAGATAAAAAAATGTAAAAAATTGTATAAGAAGAGATAAAAACTTCTTTTTTGAAATTGAAAGGCATTTCCATAGCATAGAGATATAGAGAGCAAATAAAATAAAGAGTTTAACTAATGAAATGTAGAAAATAGATTTTTGTAGGTTTTATTCATGCATTGCACATCTTTCAAACTCAAAGCATCACTTCACATTGCATAACGAATAACTAGATGCTGATAGATGACAAAATTTCAATTACAATATAGCTTTTGACAAAGTCAACCTAAAATCTATGCAATTACTTCACATTGCATAACTAATAACTAGGAGTAGCTACCAATTGCTTTAGCTTGTCATGGCATCCATGAGACCACATTTCTTTGAGGCATTTTTTCAAATAGTTCATTCCCTTGTCTATGCTATGACATTTTTCATATATGTCTACCAAAACATTTTATCAAATAGTTCATTGCCTTCTTGCTATGGCTAAAAGCCTAAAATAGATGCTTTCGAACAAGCTATGGATGCTTGGAAAAAATCTATGAAAGCATAATAGTAAGAAATAGCATAGACAAGCCATTGAAATTTTTGAAAAAATGCCTTAAAGAAAAGTGGTCTCATGGTGATGGAATGCTATGACAAGCCATAGACAAGGCAGTTAATTGTTTGATAATATGCCTCAACTACTTGCATTTGACAACTTTTTCCTTGAGTGAAAATTTGCCACCATAGGAAAAAGCCTCCGAGATAGTGAAAATCGAGATAGGTTATTTTAGAAGGGCCCAATGTGATCCCATAGGATCAAATGAGAAGTTTCTAAGCATCACGATGTCCGAGTAATAGCATGTTGAAGTTCGCAGCCATTTTGCACTTTGGACCCTTAAGGGATTGGTTCGATTGAACATAGCTCAAAGTGATTCCGTGTGTTTAGGTGTGAAAGAGGACCATGCCTAGCGTAAACATACCTATTCGGATGTGTTGGAATAGTTCGTTTGTTCACACGAGCTGCAGAACAAAAGTTGCACCAATTTGCAACTTTCAACTACTTGCATTTGACAACTTTTTCCCTGAGTGAAAATTCGCCAACATAGGAAAATGCCTTCGAGATAGAAAAAACCGAGAGAGGTTATTGTAAATGGGCCCAACGTGATCTTGTAGGATTAGATGAGAAGTTTCTAAGCATCATGGTGTCCAAGTAATAGCATGCTGAATTTCATAGCCATTTTGCACTTTGGACCCTTAAGGGATCGATCCGGTTGAACGTAGCTCGGAGCGATTCTGCGTGTTTAGGTGTGAAAGAGGACCATGCCTATGGTAAACATACCCACCTGAATACGTTGGAACAGTTTGTTTGGTCACATGAGCTACAGAACGAAAGTTGCACCACTTTGCAACTTTCAACTACTTGCATTTGACAACTTTTTCCTCGAGTGAAAATTTGCCACCATAGAAAAAAGCCTCCGAGATAGCAAAAATCGAGCAAGGTTATTGTAGAGGGGCTTAACGTGATCCCATAGGATTAGACAAGAAGTTTCTAAGCATCATGGTGTCCGAGTAATATCATGCTGAAGTTCACAACGATTTTGCACTTTGGACCCTTAAGGGATCGATCCGGTTGAACGTAGCTAAAAGCGATTGTGCACATTTGGGTGCAAAAGAGGACCGTGCCTAGCGTAAACGTAGCTACCTGGATGTGTTGGAACAGTCCGTTTGGTCACACGAGCTGTAGAACAAAAGTTGCACCACGTTGCAACTTTCAACTACTTGCATTTGACAACTTTTTCCCCGAGTGAAAATTCGCCAGCACAGGAAAATGCCTCCGAGATAGTGAAAACCAAGAGAGGTTATTGTAGATGAGCCCAACCTGATCTTGTAGGATTAGATAATAATTTTCTAAGCGTCATGGTGTTTGAGTAATATCATGCTAAATTTCACAGCCATTTTGCACTTTGGACCCTTAAAGAGATCGACCTGGTTGAACGTAGCTCGGAGCGATTCTGCATGTTTAGGTATGAAAGAGGACCATGCCTAGCGTAAGCATACCCACCTGAATGCGTTGGAATATCTTTTTTGGTCACACGAGCTATAGAATGAAATTTGCACCACTTTGCAACTTTCAACTACTTGCATTTGACAACTCTTTCCTCGAGTGAAAATTTGTCACCATAGGAAAATGCCTCCGAGATAGCAATAACAGAGAGAGGTTATTGTAGAGGAGTCCAACATGATCTCGTAGGTTTAGACAAAGATTTCTTAATCACCATGGTTTAAGAGTAATACCCTGTCAAATATTGTTTCCATTTTGCACTTTGCATCCTTAAGGGATCGAGTCGGTTGAACCATAGTAGTTGTTTTGTTGAATGTCATACCCTAAGGTATGTCAGAGATGACCTAGGTTGCATCTATTTCTCTGAGGCATACGCTACCCCTACCTTTTCACTTCATCAAAGGACAATAGATTTAAAGGAAGTTTATTCATTAAGACAAGCATCATGAATGTATGAACACAAGGGAACTGTGGAGGGTCACTGTACATGGCAATGTGCAAATGAAAAGAACAGATTAGAAATGAGTAGTGATCAATTTTTAAGTACAGTGAGTATATGATTATAAAGTTCTTGACAATCAAATTCACTCACTACAGTCAATGTCCTATGACTGTCAAGTCTATGTTAGTCGGTGTCTCAAGACTCCAAGAGCTATGGTTGTGTATGCAGCAATAGGTCCTTATGAATGTGGAGTCTTAAAAAAATATAGTAAGTCAATGAAAAATATTACAATAGTGATGGAAGAACATCTTGAAAATATTCCCATTTGTTAATACTTGTAGCAATACATGTAGGGAAATAATCCTCCCATTTCCAACACAAATCATGAAATATATTATACTTGAGAAAAGGACAAAAGGAGTTGCTGCCAAGTTTCATTTTTCCATTCCACCTCAGCTGGCCCAACTATTTGCATTCCAAAATGGTTCAAAAAATTTACATCCCCTGCTCCCTACGAAACACATGGGTAGTAGCCTCTATGTGGTTGTGTAGTATCATAAGAATTTGGTCCACAAAAAACCTGCAAAAGCCTCTTAATCTTAGACATAGACTGACATAAAAATCATTAAAAGAGCAATAACTAAATAATGTCAGTCATTCAGCTGACGAGACCTACTATCACCTTCATGCATGCTAGATAAGGAGGTCAATTGAAGGTCCTACAATGGTGATGTGCCCCTTTTCTACTTTATCATCTCTCGATGACCCTATGTATAAATTTAAAATATATCACTGAGAGGTTTAACATAAAACGTGTAGCATATAAGAATCTGATAAATCTAGGAGATGGAAAAGAATGAGAAGATTGACAACCAGAAAATGCACCAGCAACCGATGTTGTTCTTTTCTTATATACTTTGACAAACTTCAGTATTACCTACAGTCACAATCAGAAAAGGATCAATGACAGTCGTAAATGCATATGACATCAAACAGTAATCGTGAAAAATCCTTTTTGCAAGGTGTTGGTCCAAAAGAGTGATCAATAACATGGGTTTACAAATTAAATTTGCATACTTACAAATCAATCCAAGGAACCATCTGGGTCTGCTCTAGTCTTTATTGTGTCGAGTATTTCCTCATAGTCAAACTCACACACTTTCCACAAGTTCTTGTTCACAGGTTTACCCTTATATTTGATCAAATGAACGTTGGTGGCGATGACAAGGTTCGAATAGTGAAGAATTTTTTGATGTGTGTCGAAGTCCTCAAACAACGAAACTGCAACATTCTTAACTGGATAACTTCAAATCCATGTTCCAGTAGCAACTATCGAACCTGTAGGATATTCTATGTTTTCTTTGTCTATAACTGGGGACTCCGATTTCTTTTTGGCCTCGATACAACGACACATGCAATAATTTGTACCCTCTTCATTGTCTTCATCTACAATCACCGCATAAACATGCCCTACATTGATATGTTCATCTTGTTAGATTTATTTAATGAGCAACATAATAAAAATTGTATATAAGATATATTACCTGGTTCTAGTAGGTCTGATACATGATCAAAGTCAATGGATGATTGCATCTCTATGATTTGTAGAGCCGTCAGGAGCTGATAAGTGTCAAGTGGGGTTAGAATTCTTACAGACCATTCATCAACCCACTCTGTTGAATCGCAATCATTCCATGATTGAAGTGTACATGCATAACAAAAGCATGCCATCTTCCTTGTATGGATAGTCCATGTACCTGCATTGGAGCTTCTAAAAGAGTGTAGTTCGCTTGATCCTGTTAGTGTACAACAATCCTCATATTTTGCAATGTTAGTATCATCTACTAAATGAAAAAATCTACGAACTAAAGAATTTCCTTCACTACCTGGACCCATTGAACCATTGCACCACTGGACAATTGATTTTGCATCTATCAAGTTTACACTATTTGTATACTTTAACTCTTCTTGTGGTAGGGCTCTTTTGATACATGCACCTGCTCCATCATGCTCCCCGTTTCCATGCCCAACCTTTGAGAAGTTCCACATATGTTGAACACCACTAATCCTATGCATCCTAATCAACCAGTAAAACATTCTAGCGTTCTTGAATTGTGATGTACAATTATCTGACCATATGATATGTTGACTAAATGATATGCCCTTGCTAGCCAGATCGACATAGGAAATATGAAAGCAACCTTGAAAAAACTCTGTAGAATGTGCACGATCATCACTGATATAAAAGTGATACTCCCTCAATACTTTCCTATTTTCCTCTTTACTATCATTTGCATGAATGAATGCTATATGTACAAATATAGCAACTTGCATGGAGTTGTAGTACTATGATTGCACCTCGTTCTATGGTTGTAGTGTGTAGTTCTCAGCGAAGTTGACAACTGAAACGATATGATGAAGTGGAAATGTGTCCTTGAATAACTTGAACTGTGAGTCCAACCATTGTGCTTTGTGTGTATGCATTGTATAATCATAAACCAGCTGATCACAAAAAATGCCCATAAACTGATACATTGGAATCTTATCACTGACCAATTCACACTTCTTTGCTTCTTTCCCATCTTTTAGACTGTATGCCATTGTCATATATTTTCCAAATTCCACAATTTTGTCTCCAATTGTGTGTGTACTAGCCATGTGTTGGAAAATTGGCGAATGTTGCATGCCACCACAATGATCACATGTGCCATCCAAACATGATTTTTTGTAAAAAAATTGACCATCCTCTCTTTCACATAAAATGGACGACAAAAATTTCCTTGACAATTTAGGTGGAGGCATTATGTTACATTCCTGCAAAACATTGTCAGTATGCATATCTACACATATACGTTGATAAACATCATAATGGTTAGAAAACTCAATATGAACCCTACAACAAAAAGTAGTGCGTGTGTGATTTATTTTGACATAAAAAGGCTTTAGCATTTCAAAATACCTTTGACATATTTTAATTTTAGGAAACTTTTGTACAAATCAACAAAAAATTGGGTTTGAGTGGTATACAAATAATGCATTGGATGTGGCTCATGATTTATACTACCAATTCTCCTTCTTACAACATCTCTTTGATTAGGAGAGGTCCTTGTGTTATCCTTCCAATAATTCACAATTAAAGATCTCAAGCCTTGAGCAATTCTTGTGTCTTTCCATGGCACTCTACCTGAAAATGCCCATAACTCATTTCTATTTGGATCCTTCACTCTTTCACACCTTCCTTTGGATCTCATTAGAGATGATCTACTTATTTTCAAAGACTTACTTGCCTTTTTAAGTTTCACCTTGTTCCTTGTTTGACTGCTTAACAATGTTGTCATCACACGTCATGTGGCACAACTATCCTTCATGCGTGAGGTGGAACCCACGCTCTCATATGCACTCATCAAGTTCTTTACAATGGAATTTTCACTTGAGTCATTCAAAAATCTTAGCCCAAGAGCCTTCATGGTGGGCCTAAATTTGATTTGCCTCATCATTTCAACAAATAGTTGGCATCTTCCACCCTGACTTAGCTTCACAAAAAACAAACTCCATATCATTTCTGCATATCTTTGACATGTGCATTTTGGAATCTTATTAGGCATCCATTTCAAAACATTGAAATCAATATCAATAAAAAATGTAGGTTTTCTATGCAAAACTCTAGGAGGAGTTATCAAATGTAAATTTTTGTCAATATTGGGAAGGTCAACAACATCGGGGATAGATCGTGTACCTTCAATTGGAGGTGCAATTGATGACATACCTTGAGATTGACATGTAAACAATGTTGTACCTCCAACTTGAGATGTCGTTTGTGGAGTTCCTTCAAATAGAGATGTGTTTGCTGATGTACTTTCAAAATGCAATGTTTTTGATGGTGTGTCTTCAATTGGAGATGTGATTTCTGATGTGCCTGTAAAACCACATGTTGTTGTCAATGTGTCTTCAACTGGAGATGTGCATTGAGCTTCACCTATGGTTGATGATGTGCCCCCAACTTCTGTATCCATTCTTGTCCTTCCATGAACTTTCCTCATTCGTGCCCTTTGTTTTGCCAATTTGACATCTCTCTTAGATTTCACGGGAATTTGTAGCTGTATGGGCTGCAATTCCTTTGCTTAACAAGTTATATTTTCTGATTCTCTTCTCCTTGCATTTTTAACTACACATTCTTCTGGTGTTAGAGGATTTGGTCGTTTCCTCGGCATGACCTTGAATGCTACATGTCCACAAACACACATAAAAAAAAAGCAAGTAATGCATTTTACAAAAAATTTGATGCAGAGAGGGGTGGAAACCATTCAATACGCCAATCAATGAGAATCACAAACCTAGGGTATAAATTGCTTCCACCTAAATGAAAACTATAGACTCTTGTGTTTATTTTTCTCAAAACCAAAATTTTGATTGTCAACAAAGTCATGAAGAATATGGATTCAAAGAAGGGTTTGTGATGCTATATCTTATCATTATTCACTATTTCTTTGGCAATGAGGTTTTCCAAATTAGATGAAAATAAAAGTTTTCCAAATTAGTTGAAAAAAGAATGAAATACAGTGAATTCCACTAGCCATGCTGGAAATGGACTACTATAAGCAATGCAAATAGAATTCATAAGTAAATTTATGTTAAGTAAATGTCATGTTTTTAATTTTTTTTGTTCTTCAAACTCATAAAAATTGAACTTTTTTATGCAAATCCCATCTAATTCAATGTTGAATTCTAAGTCCAATTATTATGATTAATAAAATCATTAAGGAAATTTAGTTTATATTGTCAAAAACAAACAAATATACTAAATACAAACATTTCAATTTACCAAAATGAATATATTACCTCAGATAATGTAAAATGATGTAGAAAATTCAAAATATCTTCTTCTACGTTGTCTACCATGCAGATTGGTGGTAAAAAGGTGATGGATCAAGCATAGATTGGTACAATATGAAGTCAACTGTAGAAAAAAAGGCGTTTCTAACTCGGATAAAGCGTTGAACTAGACAAACATAGGAGAATGTGGGCCTGAATCACAGGGTCAACCCTTATTTTTACTGTTTCAAGGTAAAACCCATTTGTTGCTCTCCAAATTTGGTGAGTGCCAAATATGTTCCTCTGAAAAGGAGAGACTTTAGAGAGAGGGAGAGACACAAAGTGGGAGAGAGGTAGAAGGAGTGAGAGAGAGAGGGAGTGGGAGAGAGAGAGAGGGGGAGGGAGAGGGTGTGGGAGGGAGAAACCTAAGAGAGAGAGGTTGGGAGGGAGACACCTGAGAGAAGGAGAGGGAGTCAAAGTGGGAGAGAGGGGGTGGGAAGGAGAGACCTAAGAAAGTAGGGTGGGAGGTAAGTGAGGCCTGACAAAGAGGGATTATGAGATAAGTGAGGCTTAATCCCTCAATCCTCAACCCTTAACCCTTAACCCTTAAACCCTAATCCATAGAGATAGAGAGAGAGAGAGTGAGAGATAGAGAGGGAGAGGGGGTGGGAGGGAGACACCCGAGAGAGAAGGAGAGGGAGACAAAGTGGGAGAGAGGGGGTGGGAGGGAGAGGGAGTACTCAGGGGAGAGGGAGTACTCAAGATAGAGGGATTCGAGAGAGATGGAGGGGGTGGGGGGAGATACATGAGATAGAGGGAGAGAGAGAGAGTGGGAGGGAGATATCTGAGAGAGGGAGAGAGAGAGGGAGAAAGACAAAGTGAGAGAGAGAGGGAGTGAGTGAGTGACATACCTAATAGAGGTATTAGGGTAGAGAGTTTAATTGGGTTTAAGGGTTTAAGTGTTGAGGGATTAGGGTTGAGGTTATTGGGTAGAGGGTAGAGGGTAGAGGGTTTAAAGGTTTAGGATTTAAGGGTTGAGGGTTGAGGGTTTAGGGTATAGGGTTGAGTGTTTAAGGTTCTAAGGGTTGAGGGTATAGGATTGACGTATTAGGGAAGAGAAGGTGGGATGTATGGAGGGAGAGATGGAGGGAGAAGTGAGATAGAGATAAGGAGAGAAGAGGAGGGAGAGACAAAGATAGATGAGGGTTGAGGATCCAATGTATAGAGTAGATGGTTGAGAGTTGAAGGTATAGGGTTGATGGTTTAGGTTATTGGTTTGAGGGTATAGGGTTTAAGGGAGATGGGAGAGAGATAGATGGATTGAGTGAGTGAGAGAGAGACCCGAGAGAGGGAGAGGGGGTGGGATAAAGAGACTTGAAAGAGAGACAAAGGGAGGGAGTGGGAGAGACAGAGGGAGGGAGGGTTAAGGGTAGAGGGTAGAGGGTTTAATGGTTTAGGGTTTAAGGGTTTAGGGTTTAGGGTTTAGGGTTTATAGGAGAGGGGAGAGAGATAGAGGGAGTGAGTGAGTGTGTAAGAAAGAGAGACCTAAGAGAGAGAGAGGGAGTGAGTGAGAGACCTAAGATTCCCTCTCTTGTTATCTCTATCTCACTTCTCTCTATCTCTCTCCTCCCTCCCTACTCTCTCTATCTCTCCATTCCTCCCCCTCTTTCTATCTTTCCTCTCTCCCTCCCCCTCTTTCTATCTCTCTTTACCTTCTCTCTACCTATATCTCTCTCCTTCTATCTATCTCAACTATCCATATTTACCTATCCCTCCCTCCTCTCTCTCTTAGGGTTTAGGGTATAGGTTTAAGGGTATATGGTTGAAGGATTAGTGTTGAGGGTCTAATGTATAAGGTAGAGGGTATAAGGGTTCAGGGTTCAAGGTTTAAGGGTTGAGGATTAAGGGATTAAGGGTTGAGGGTCAAGATTTTAAGGATGAGGGTAGATGGTTGAGGGTATAGGGTTGATGGATTAGGGTTCAAGGTCCAACATATATGGTACAAGGTATAGGGGTTGAGGTTTTAGGGTTAAGGGTTTAGGATTGAAGGTAGAGGGTTGAGGGATGAGGGTTTAAGGGTTAAGGGTTTAGGGATTAGGGTAGAGAGTTTAATTGGGTTTAAGGGTTTAAGGGTTGAGGGATTAGGGTTGAGGGTATTGGGTTGAGGGTAGAGGGTAGAGGGTTTAGAGGTTTAGGATTTAAGGGTTGAGGGTTGAAGGTTTAGGGTATAGGGTTGAGTGTTCAAGGTTTTAAGGGTTGAGGGATTAGGGAAGAGAAGGTGGGATGGAGGGAGGGAGAGATGGAGGGAGAGTCTTGAGAGAGAGAGGGATGAAGTAGGAGAGAGATAGAGGTTAGACGGTTAAGGGTAGAGGGTAGAGGGTTTAAGGGTTTAGGGTTTAAGGGTTAAGGGTTTAGGGGAGAGGGGAGAGGGGAGAGAGATAGAGTGAGTGAGTGAGTGAGAGAGAGAGAGAGACCCGAGAGAGGGAGAGGGGGTAGGAGGGAGAGTCTTGAGAGAGAGAGAGGGAGGGAGTGGGAGAGAGATAGAGGGTAGAGGGTTAAGGGTAGATGGTTAAGGGTTGAGGGTAGAGGGTAAGGGTTTAAGGGTAGAGGGATAAGGGTAGAGGGGAGAGACATAGAAGGAGTGAGTGAGTGAGTGAGAGAGACTTGAGAGAGGGAGAGGGGGTAGCAGGGAGAGAATTGAGAGAGAGAGAGGGAGAGGGAGTGGGAGAGAGATAGAGGGTAGAGGGTAGAGGGTTTTAAGTGTTTAGGGTTCAGGGTTAAGGGTAGAGAGAGAGGTAGAGGTAGAGAGGGAAAGAAGGTAGAGATATTGAGAGTGAGGAGGCAAGGAGGGAGAGATAAATAGGGTAGAGGGAAAAATAGGTAGACTCTTTAACCCTAATCCCTCAACCCCTATACAATCTTAATCCCTCAACCCTCAACCCTCAACCCTTAAACCCTAATCCCTCAACCCCCATACCCTCTTAATCCCTCAACCATCAACCCTTCAACCCTAATCCCTCAACCACCATACCCTCTTAATCCCTCAACCCTTCAACCCTAATCCCTCGACCCCTATACCCTCTTAATCCCTCAACCTCCATGCCCTCAACCATTCAACCCTAATCCCTCAACCCCATACCCTCTTAATCCATCAACCCTCAACCCTTCAACCCTAATCCATTGACCCCTATATCCCTTAGATTTTCACGTTGCCATAAGGAGTATTCAAATTTTCAGGTCCCAGTGCAGTTGCAGGCACATTCAACAACATATGACAGTGAGCATGCCTATGAATGTTTTGTTGAATTTGGGTACACTTTGTATGCTGAAGATGACAAAGATTTTTCATATGATGGTAAGAATAATGAAATGCAGACTCATGAGATGAATATGAATCAGATTGAATACAATGATTTCCTAAAGGTTTTCAATGACAGTGCATATTGCAAGGTAGGTGGAATGGATAGTTTCAAAAGAAATCTGATGAGCTTTATTCAGAACAAAGTTTATGACAGAGGAAAGTGCTGGTTTTTATTTTTGAGGTGGCTTGGGGCTATCCCTAATGGTTTAATTTTTTAAACCAAAGTAGGTATAGAGGATTAAGGATTGCTAGTGCATGGACAATTCTTAGCAATGCCTCTTTAAAAAATTATCTTCCATGCACAGTAGTTTAGGGTTTTCCATTTCTCAATTTGCTCCATTTTCATATTATTCATTTGTTCATTCCATCCATCTATCATCACCTTCATTTTTCATGGCTTTGCTTGGTCTTCTCTACCAAAGATACTCTGGATTTTTGCAATGGTTTGGAAAATAACTCATCCCCAACAGGAGCCACTGTTAGAACCCAAAATTTCCATAAAAATTCCTAGGGTTTTCCTATTATTTTCCGTAAATTTCCATCAAAACCCTAAGGTATTTTATTTGTTCATGCCTTATATTTTCACTATCTTTCCCATAAAAGTCATTAACCACCCTCACATATTCTCCCCATTTAATTCCATTATATTTCATTACCTTTCAAAAAAAAAGAAAAAATCACCACTTTTTATAAAGCTAAAATACCTTACTCCGCTGCTTTAATATTTAATTTTTATGTCTTACTACTTTATCATGGCCTCCCATCAGAGGGCTTGCAGTATGGTGGTAGTGCTTTGGGAGAAGGCATAAAGTTCTTATCGCCACACCATGCGTGGTCAAAACATTGACCGCGGTATCACGGTGGGCGGTAAGTGACAGTGGAGGTAGCAGTCAGAAGAGCCACCCCGGTAACGTGGCCATTAAAATAGTGACTGCGGTGACTGTGGTAACAGTCAGGGAGTGAATGGGTAGTGGTCGACGGACAGTCACCGCGCAACCGCAGATGGTTGTCTACGGTAGCGCAGTAGGAACATATGCAACCGGTGATGGAGAATTGAATGGAAAAGACAGAGGCAGTAAGTTAATGGTGAAGTGGTTACCGTGATACCGCAGCTAGCTTGAGGGATGACCATGGTAGAGCGGTAATAGTTGGGAGAAGACCTTGATGGTTAAGACTGCCATACCATTGGGTAGAAAGATAACGACCATGGTATAGCGGTAAACACAATAAAGGTCACATGGAAATAAAATACAAGGAGAAGATAAAGTGAAATAAAGGCGGGAAAGGATATAAAATAAAAAAATCAAAAGCATGACTATAGTTAAAATATTTTATTTTCCGAAAGGCAACTTAATCAAATATTTTAATTTTTATAAATGGAATGCAAACGGTTTTGCCATAACAGTGAAGGGTTGTAACTCTTCAGATATGATGTGTAAATGATTGGAAAAATCAATTGCAGAGGGGGGGTGGTAGTTAGACAGTAGAAGTTAGATTTTTCTTGAGAAGGGACTGAAATGTAAATAATGACATACACATAGGTGCACCCTCCTAGGTTTTGCAGAGCCTGAAGAGCAAAAGGTACAATTACATCAATTGGCCTTGTACATTGGCCAATAGCGTTGTGAGAGCTTGGCAACCTCTCGTGGTTCAAACCCGCATTTTTGAGAACCAACACCCTCTTAATCCCTCAACCCTTAACCCTCAACTCCTCTACAATATTAATCCCTTAACCCTTAACCCTCAACCCTCAACCCTTAAACCCTAATCCCTCAACCCCTATACCCTCTTAATCCCTCAATCCTCAACCCTCAATCCTTAAAACCTAATCTCTCAACCCCTATACCCTCTTAATCCATTAACCCTCAACCCTTAACTCTTAAATCCTAATCCATCAACCCTTAAACCCTAATCCCTCAACCCATATACCTTCTTAATCCCTCAAAATTCAACCCTTCACCCTTATACCCTAATCCATCAACTCCCATACCCTCTGAATCCCTCAACCCTTAACCCTTAACCCTTAATCCCTAAACCCTCTACTTGAGAGAGAGAGGGAGAGGTGGTGGGAGGGACATGCTTGAGAGAGAGGCATAGAGAGAGGGAGAGGGAGAGAGAGTGATAGAGGGAGGGAGTCACTGTGAGAGGGAGAGGGAGAGAGAGTGATAGAGGGAGGGAGTCACTGTGAGAGGGAGAGGTGGTGGGAGGGAAATGCTTGAGAGAGAGGCATAGAGAGAGGGAGAGGGAGAGAGAGTGATAGAGGGAGGGAGTCACTGTGAGAGGGAGAGGGCATAGGAGGGGGAGACTTGACAAAGAGAGAGAGGGAGATGGGGTAGGACGGAGATACTTGAGAGAGAGAAAGAGGGAGATAGGGTGGGAAGGAGAGACATTAGAGAGAGGGAGAGAGAAAAAGTGGGAGAGAGAGATGGAGTGAGAGAGAGAGGGAGAGAGACAAAGTGGGATAGAGAGAGAGGGAGTGGGAGAGAGAGAGGGAGAGATAGAGAGAGAGAGTGAGAGAGAGGGAGGGAGAGGGGGTGGGAGGGATAAACCTAAGAGAGAGAGAGGGAGAGAGGTTGGGAGGGAGACACCCGAGAGAGAAGGAGAGGGAGAAAAAGTGGGAGAGAGGGGGTGGGAAGGAGAGGGACTGAGAGATAGAGGAGGATGAGGAGGAGAGTGAGTAGGAGAGAGATGGGGGTTGAGATACCCTAGAGAGAGTGAGAGAGAGAGGGAATGGGAGAGAGATAGAGGGAGTGAGACAAAGAGAGGCTTGAAAGATGGAGATGGGATAGAAGAGAGAGACTTGAGAGAGAGAGGGAGAGGTGGTGGGAGGGAGATACTTGAGAGATATGGAGAGGTAGACAAAGATAGATAGAGGGAGTGGAAGAGAGATAGAGGGAGTGACTGTGAGAGGGAGAGGTGGTAGGAGGGGGAGAATCAAGACAAAGAGAGAGAGGGAGAGGGGGTGGGAGGGAGAGACCTGAGAGAGAGGGAGAGAGACAAAGTGGGAGAGGGAGAGAGAGGAAGTGGGAGAGAGAGAGGGAGTGTGTGTGTGAGAGAGAGAGAGAGGGAGTGTGTGTGTGTGAGAGAGAGAGAGGGAGTGTGTGTGTGTGAGAGAGAGAGAGAGAGAGATAGGGGGTAAAGATACCCAAGAGATAGTGAGAGAGAGAGGGAGAGAGATAGAGTGAGTGAGAAAGGGAATGGGAGAGATATAGAGGGAGTAAGTGAGTGAAATACCTAAGAGAGGGATTAGGGTAGAGAGTTTAATTGAGTTTAAGGGTTTAAGTGTTGAGGGATTAGGGTTGAGGTTATTGGGTTGAGGGTAGAGGGTAGAGGGTTTAAGGGTTTAGGATTTAAGGGTTGAGGGTTGAGAGTTTAGGGTATAGGGTTGAGTGTTTAAGGTTTTAAGGGTTGAGGTATTAGGGAAGAGAAGGTGGGATGTATGGAGGTAGATATGGAGGGAGAAGTGAGATAGAGATAAGGAGAGAAGAGGAGGAAGGGACAAAGATAGATGAGGGTTGAGGATCCAATGTATAGGTTAGATGGTTGAGAATTGAAGGTATAGGGTTGAGGACCTATAGGGTTGATGGTTTAGGGTATTGGGTTGAGGGTATAGCATTTAAGGGACATGGGAGAGAGATAGATGGATTGAGTGAGTGAGAGAGAGACTTGAGAGAGGGAGAGGGGGTAGGTTGGAGAGGATTGAAAGAGAGACAGAGGGAGGGAGTGGAAGAGAGACAGAGGGAGGGAGGGTTAAGGGTAGAGGGTAGAGTGTTTAATGGTTTAGGGTTTAAGGGTTAAGGGTTTAGGGTTTAGGGTAGAGGGGAGAGAGATAGAGGGAGTGAGTGAGTGTGTGAGAAAGAGAGACCTGAGAGAGGGAGAGGGGGAGACGGGGGAGGAGGGAGAGTCTTGAGAGAGAG
>CM021106.1:463382046-463470440 GCA_007115665.2 Sequoiadendron giganteum
GAGAGAAGTGAGATAGGTGATAGAGATGTGTGATGGAGCTTAAAATTAGAGAGATAAGGAGGAAGGTGGAGAGATTGAGATGGAAGGAGGGGGGAGAGAGAGAGATGTATAGAGGGATAGGTTATATAGAGAGAAGTAGAGAGAAAAGGTGGGTGAAATGAAGAGAGAGGGAGAGAGAGGGGGGAGAAAGAGAGGTGATATAAAGAGAAGTAGAAAGGGAAGGAGAGAGAGAGGGAGATAGAGAAAATTAGAGAGGGAGGGAGGGAAGGAGAGAGAAGTGAGATAGAGAGAACTAGAGAGGGAAGGAGAGAGAGAATGACAAGATAGAGAGTAGAGAGGGGAGGAGAGAGTGAGGGAAGCAAAGAAAGAGAGAAAGAGAGGAGAGGGAGGGAGGGAGGGATAGGTAGGTATAGAGACTAAAGAGATATATATAGAGATTAAAGGATAGGGATGAAAGATAGAAAAATGTAGAGAGGGAAGGAGGGAGGGAGATAGATATTGGAGAGGGAAGGAGAGAGAGATGGACATGTAGAGACATAGTTCTTGAGCTCAAGGAAGATATTGTTAGATAAAGGGATGGAGATATTGAGAGAGAGAGAGGTCTAGAGAATAAGAGATGAAAATGAGTGAGATAGAGAGAGAAAGATGAAATTTGACCTCCTGAGTACTAAAATTTGACCACCTGATTACTGAAATTTGACATGCTGATTACTAAAATTTGACTAAGTCTGAAATTTTTAAGATCTTCCAAAAACTAGAATTTTCATTATAACTCTTAGAGATCTGAAACCACTCTCAAACATCCTGCCTATATATACATGAAATATAGCTTAAAGTATAAGAAATTAAATGTCCATATGTAAATATTAACTTATACTTAAATGTTTATTTCATGTATATAGTTTCCCTGACAGAGAAACTGAAAATCTAGTTCTGTGCAAAGCAGGCCATTTGGCGCTCGCCAAATGACTTGTCACATTTGGCGCATGCCAAATGAATCATCACATTTGGTGCACGCTGAATGTGATGAGTCATTTGGTGCACGCCGAATGTGATGAGTCATTTGGCACTTGCCAAAAGGCCTGCTTTAGATGTGTTAATTAACAGGATTTGCTAAATTTTCTCATATTTTCATATGTGCTCCCTATCTCATTTGCACGTATTCCAATGCAAGTTTATAAAAAAAACCATGATAGCGTTAACCTCTATCTCAGCTATCTAAATATATAATTCTTTTTTCATTTTGATTTAGTTAAGGTTTTGATCCATGGCTTCTATTGTAAATGCCTTCGTTTTTGGTCAAAAACCAACATGTGCTAGGTTTAGGATAGATTTTTACACATTCATCAGAACGTGAAACAAATTACGTTTTTTCAAACTATACTCCATTCTACACATGATGAAAAAAAAAATCAATTTTCGATTAGTTTGCGAAAAATTTCAGGGGGAGCAGGCTCAAATTTCAGCTTTTCAGGATGTGTCCACTTTGAAAATTCATAAAATATTATATATTCATTAAAAAAATTATCCGAAAGAAGGAGGATAAACTACATGGTGTTAGCTAATTTCTCACCATTGGGATTTTTGAAATTCTAAAAAAAAGTTAACCAAAAAACGGGGAGCCCTCAGGCACTATGCTATTTTTTTTTATAAAAATAGGACCTGTTTTGCCCCCCCCTGCCTTTTTGAGACCCTTAATCTTCATTAATTTCAAAAAACAATAGTATCTTAGGAACTAGACTCGGAGCACTTCAAATTTTGTTCTTGCCACATCTTGAAATTTTGAGCGTAACTATCTTCATTTTCTCGTGCAAATCAGATTTTCCCGATTTCAAAAAAAAAGTGGCATCTTAAGAGCCAAAATTGTGTCATAGATTGGTGCACTTACCCATAAATGAGATCCCACAAATGCTTTTGTATTTAGCAATCTTGAAAAATCCAAATGATAACAATTTTTCCAATGCTAAAGGAGGAAATTCTAAGGAAAAACTTAAGGTAAGATCCAAACCACCAATAAATGGAGTTGCACCATAATTGTAAGTAAATGAGGTTTCACTTAAACCAAAACTAAATAAGACAATTATAAATAATTTATGTGGCAATGGAAATTGATCTCCCTTCTTGGAGATAATACAATTCCTTTCCTAATTTGGACCTATTTTGGTACACTTGCATTAATTACCCTTTAATTCATCATTAATAGGCCCCTAAGACCCATTATTTCGGATCTCAAGGCTTGTTTCAGCTAAAAACTTGACAAAATCATCAAAAACACTCAAACTTCCAAAAAACCACCCCAAAAATCTAGGGTGGGACTCATTTTCCACCTTGGGTGAATGAGTCCTCCTAGGTGGGACCCATACGCCAGAGGTGGTGTGTGAGTCCCATTTGGGGCTTTTTTAGAGTCAAAGCGAGAAAATCAACTTTTAATTCAAATTTTTGGTTGATGTCGGCCCTTGATATCCGAGTAACAGTAAATTAGGTGTTGGTGCCTATATAAGCAAGCTTCTAAGTCATTATTTTATCTAAATAAGCATTTTCAAGAGCAATTTCAAGATCCAAGAATTCAAGAGTCTTCAAGCATTCTTTCACAAGAGCATTCAAGTTTCAAAAGAAAACAAAGTTGAAGTATTGGAGCAACATTAAAATGTTTGTGCAGGTCTTCAAGCTCACTTTCATTTGATATCTAGCATTTTCAAGGGTTGATCATGGTTGTCTATGGTGAATCATGAAGGATTCTAGGTTGGGGAGATGCAACTAGCCATCAAGCTAAGCCTAATAACTTGTTTCCTAAGTGATTCCATCCTCCATTATCACTCTAAATTTAGCCTAAGGAAGGTAGAAGCATTTCTATGACTCATTTGGGGTGATTAGAGGTCTCTCAAAGTGAGTCATTCATCTTCATATTCCATTCATGTGCATCTCATTCTTATACATTGGAATAGGGTTGCATTGCATTTCAGATGTCCTAAGCCATACGATAGCATCCAACACCATTTTCAATTGTTTCATTTTGGTGAACCTGCATTTAGAACATTATAATTTTGATTTGGAGTGCATTATCATCCTAGATCTTGCTTGCATGAACATTGCATTAGGGTTTGCATTAGTTAATTGGCATTCTAGGGTTTCAAAATTTTGCATTAGTGAAAGTTCATATAGTTTGCATTTTTGCATCTCATATCATTGAAAATCATACAAAATCTGCATTTGCACTTAAGACACAAATCATACAACATAAAAAGCATAAAAATCAACTAAATTTTTTTGAAAATTTTGAAAAAAATCCCCATTGGGACTCATATGCCCCTCTGGGCGAATCAGTCCTAATGCAGATTTTGCACTGCATTTTACAGAGTTAAAATCCCTATTTCTGAGTTTCTATTTGCTTTTAAAATATTTTTGTTTCAGTGTGCATACTTTCTGTTACTTTCAAATCATTGGAAGTAGCATAATTTACATTCATTGTAATTGTGGATAGAATTAGATTCTTGCAATTTTCATTTTCAACATTAGTTCATAGTCCAATTAGGTTAGAGTACCTTTGGCGTCCATTAGAAAAAAAAAACCAAAAACAAGTGCAAATAGATAAACCACTTGGAGAAAGTATAGTTATTTGATCTCTTTCTCCAAGTTAACCTAACCTTCAAGCCTTTTAGTAGTGATTACTTTAACATGTTAGATGAATCCCTTGAGGACTTCATCTCACAAAGTTCATCCACTAAGGCTTGTTATGATAGACCAAAACTAAGAGACGTTAATATGATTCAACCTCAACTTATCCTTTACCAACCTTCACACAAACCTCAAACTCAAAACAAACTTGTTTACACTCTTGAACCACCTAAGAATATTTTTTTACATAAATCAAGTAATAATACCATTGCTCATACATATAACACTAGAAACAATCCACAACCAACTACAACACCTTTACCCTTGCCTAATCCCATCTTGTCTAGTGCTCCTCATTTGCCTTCGCATAGTGGGAGGGAGTATGATCTAGTTGAAAAACTTAAGAATACTCCTACAAAGATTTCCCTATGGGACTTAAGGGTAAGTGCATGGATCTCTAACACAATTTTGGCTCTTAAGATGCCACCTATTTTTTTTAAATTAGAAAATTTTGATTTGCATGAGAAAATGAAGATAGTTATGCTCAAAATTTCAAGATGCGCCAAGAAAAAAAGTTGAAGTGCTCCAAGTCTAGTTTCTAAGCTAGTAATTATTTTGGAAATGAATGAATATTAAGGGTCTCAAAAAGTGGGGGGAAAAATCGGTCCTATTTTTATGAAAAAAAAATAGCATAGCACTTGAGGGCTCCCCCCTTTTTGATTAACTTTTTGTTAGAATTTCAAAAATCCGAAGGGTGAGAAATTAGCTAGCACCATGTAGTTTATCCTTGTTCTTTCGGATAATTTTTTTAATGAATATGTAATATTTGATGAATTTTGAAAGTGAACACATCTTGAAAAGCTGAAATTTGAGCATGCTCCCCCCCTAATTTTTTTGGAAACTAATCGAAAATTGATTTTTTTTTCATCATGTGTACAATGGAGTCTAGTTTTAAAAAATGTAATTTTTTTCACATTTCAATGAATGAGTAAAAATCTATTGTAAAACTATCACATGTTAGTTTTTGACCAAAAACAGAGGCATTTACAAAAGAAGATATGGATCAAAACCTTAATTGAATGAAAATGAAAAAATAATTATATATTTATATAGCTAAGAGAGAGGTTAACACTATCATGATTTTTTTATAAACTTGCATTGAAATACGTGCAAATGTGATAAGGAGCACAGATCAAAATATAAGGAAATTTGGAAAATCCTATCAATTGACTTGTCCAAAGTAGGTCATTTGGCGAGCGCCAAATTTGGTGCTCACCAAATGGCACCAATTGGGATGTCTCATTTGGCGAGCACCAAATTTGGTGCTCGCCAAATGACCTGCTTTGAACAAAATTTAACTTTCCCCTCTCTTTGGTCAACCACTCTGATAATGGTCAGAGTGTGTGGTTTATGATCATAGATGGATAGTTGAGGTTTTACCTTTCATACGCTCTTTGCCTTGTTACCTTAACTGGATAACTCTCTATATCCCTCTGAAGTCTCTCTCTCTCTCAGGTTTCACTCCCTCCCATGCTACCTAGACTACTCTCTCTCACTCCAATCGCCTCTCTCAGGTCTTGTTCCCTCCCACCCTACCTAGATAAATCTATCTCACTCCACCCCCTTTCTCACTCTCCCTCTCTCTCTCCCGCTCTAGTTTTTATATCTCACTTCATCTCCCTGTCTTAGGTCATTATCTTTCTCTCTTTGTCTCTCTCTCCTAACCCCCTCTCCCTCTCTTAGGTCTCTCACATACTCCCTCTATCTCTCTCCTACTCCCTCTCTCTCTCAATACCTCTATCTCTCTCACTCTCACTCTTTCACTCTTTATCTGGTATCTCCCTCCCCCCCTCTCTCTCTCTCTCTCACACACACACACACTCCATCTCTCACTCCCTCTATCTCTCTCCCACTCTCTCTCCCTCTCTCTCAGGTCTCTCCCTCCCACCCCCTCTCCCTCTCTCTCTCAAGTCTCTCCCTCCTACCCCCATCTCTCTCTCTCACTCCCTCTCTCTCACTCCCTCTATCTCTCTCCCACTCTATCTCTCTCCCTCTCTCTCAAGTCTCTCCCTCCCACCCCTCTCCCTCTCTCTCTCAAGATCTCCCTCCTACCCTCTCCCTCTCTCTTTTGTCAGTCTCTCCTGCCCTCTCCCTATCATTCACTCTCTCTTATCTCTCCCCACCTCCTCCTCTCTCCTCCCTCCATCTCTCCTCTCCTCTCCTCTCCTCTCTCTCCCTCTCCCACCTCTCCTCCCTCTCTCTCTCTCTCTCTCTTCAATCTCTTCAATTCTCTCCCTCCCACCCCTCTCCCTCCTCTTCCTCCTCTTCCTCCCTCTCTCTCAAGTCTCTTCCTCCTACCCCCTCTGCTCTATCAGGTCTCTCTCTGTCTCTCTCACTCAATCCCTCTATCTCCCTTTCTCTCTCCCTCTCTCTCAGGTATCTCCCTCCCACCCCCTCCCTATGTCTCTCTCTCTCTCTCCCATCCCTCTATCTTGGGAAATCCTTCTCCTTCCCACCCCTCTCCCTCTCTCATGTCTCTCTCTCTCTCACTCCTTGTATCTCTCCCATCCCTCTATCTCCTACTCTCTTAGGTCTCTCCCTCTCCATCTCTCTCAGGTCTCTCCCTCTCACCATCTCTCTTAGGTTTCTCCCTCCCACCCCTCTCCCTCCCTCTCTCTCTCAAGTATCTCTCTCTCCCTCAATCCCTATCTCTCACTCCATGTATCTCTCTCCACCTCTCTCTCTCTACCTCTCTCTTAGGTATCTCCCTCCCACCCCCCTCTCTCTTTCTCTCTCTCTCTCTCTCCCTCTCTCTTAGGTATCTCCATCCCACCCTCTCTCCCTCTCCCTCTCTCTTATTTCTCTCCCTCCCACCCCCTCTCCCTCCTACCCCCTCTCCCTCTCTCAGGTCTCTCTCTCACTCTCTCTCACTGAATTTCTTTATCTCTCTCCCACTCCCTCTATCTCGAACTCCCTCTATCTCTCTCCCATCCATCTATCTCCCACTCCCTCTCTCTCTCTCTCTCCCCCCCCCTCTCTCTCCCCCTCTCTAAGGCAGGAGGGAGAGAATTGAGAGAGAGTGAGAGGGAGTGAGAGAGAAAGAGGGTTGAGGGTTTAGGGTTGAATGTTGAGTGTTGAGTGTTTAAGGGTTGAGGGTATAAGGTTGAGGGGTTAGGTTTGAGGGTAGAGGGTATTGGGTTGAGGGTAGATGGTAGAGGGTTTAAGGGTCAAGGGTTTAGGGTTTAGGGTTGAGGGTTGAGTGTTTAAAGGTTTAAGGGTTGAGGGTATAGGGTTGATGGATTAAGGTAGAGAGGGAGGAATGGATGGAGGGAGAGATGAAGGTAGAAGTGAGATAGAGAGAAGGAGATAAGAGGAGGGAGGGACAAAGATAGATGAGGGTTGAGGATCTAGTGTTTAGGTTAGAGGGTTGATAATTGATGGCATATGGTTGAGGACCTATAGGGTTGATGGTTTAGGATAGAGAGAGGGAGAGGGAAGGGTTTAGGGTAGAGGGTAGAAGGTTAAGGGTAGAGGGGAGAGAAATAGAGAGAGAGAGAGACCTAAGAGTGGGAGAAGGGGTAGGAGGGAGAGATTGGAGAGAGAGGGTTTAGGGTTATGGGTTGAGGGCAAAGGGTTTAGGTTTTAGGGTTTATGGTTTAAGGGTTGAGGGTTGAGGGTAGAGGGTAAAGGGTTGAGGGTTTAAAGGCTGAGCGATTAAGGGTTGAGGGTTGAGGGTTTATGGTTTAAGGGTTGAGGGTTGAGGGTTTACAATTTAAGGGTAGAGGGTTTAAAGGTAGAGGGTAGATAGTTTAAGGGTTAAGGGTAGAGGGTTTAGGGTTTAGGAATTATTGTTTATAATTTAAGGGTAAGGGGTGTAGGGTTGAGAGAGAGAGAGGGGGTTTAGGGTTAAGGGTTTAGGGTAGAGGGTAGAGGGTTAAGGGTAGAGAGTAGAGGGTTAAGGGTAGAGGATAAAGAGTTTAAGGGCTTAGGGTTTAGTGTTTATGGTTTATGGTTTACGGTTTAAGGGTAGAGGTTTTAAGGGTTTAGGGTTTACGGTTTAAGGGTTGAGGGTTTAAGGGTTTAGGGTTTAAGGGTTAAGGGTAGAGCATAGGGGGTTGAGGGTTGAGGGTAGAGGGTTTAAGGGTTTAGGGTTTAGGGTTTAAGGGTTTAAGGTTTACGGTTTAAGGGTAGAGGGTGTAGGGTTGAGAGAGAGAGGGGAGTTGAGGGTTTTAGCATTTTAGGGTTTAAGGGTTAAGGGTAGAGGGTAGAGGGTAGAGATTTTAGGGTAGAGGGTAGACAATTTAAGGGTTTAGGGTTTAAGGGTTAAGGGTAGAGGGTTTAGGGTTTAGGGATTACAGTTTACGGTTTAAGGGTAGAGGGTGTAGGGTTTAGGGTTGAGAGAGAGAGGGGGTTGAGGGTAGAGGGGAGAGGGTAGAGGGTTAAGTATATAGGGTAGAGGGTTTAAGAGTTTAGGGTTTAGGGTTTAAGGGTTTAGGGTTTAGGGTTTACAGTTTATGGTTTAAGGGTAGAGGGTTTAAGGGTTAAGGGTTTACAGTTTAAGGTTAAGGGTTGAGGGTTTAAGGGTTTATGGTTTAAGGGTAGAGAGTAGAGGGTTGAGGGTTAAAGGTATATGATAGAGGGTTTAAGGGTTTATGTGTAATGCCCCACCTTGCAACCCTAAAGGAAGTTGTAATTAACAACTTAAGCGAACCAATTTTTTTTTTATAAAGTGTAGCTAACATACACATTCACTTACTAATTAACAAAAACCTTTAAGGCTACAAGGTTAGAATTACTTAAACCCACACATACATCCTACATAAACCATAGCAATAAATACTTTATGAAATAAACATCATACATCATAAGAATACCACATAACATAACAAGATGAACATCCAAGATACAATCTCATAAATATTAACTTAATCCAATAGCTACATCCCTCATTCCTAGAATGAGACAATAGTACAAAAGTATAACAATTACATAATCTCACCTCATAAACATAGGAGGGATAAAATAACTTATACAAATAGAAATATTACAATGCAAGAAAATACAATAGAATTGTGAGCTATCCATCTGGATGTCTTGGCTCCATGAACTGAAGATCAAGGGGGACCCAACGGTTTTGGTGCATGTTCCATCCAACCATGTGGTACCCGAAGGCCCACCCCCCATGCTAGGAGATAGTAATAGTGTAACAAGGACAAAGATCCACAACCTCTAACCAAAGGAAGACTCAAACTAACTCATACTGAAATAACCAAAACAAATGCAATAAACAAGAACAACTCTCACATCACTGACATTGCTTCCAGACATAAAATAGACCAAGTATGTTCAGAGAACCATACACGTGTACAAATACCAATCACCAAGGGAATCTCAAGTGCACACAAATTAGAAAACATAACCACTCCAACTCTAGGAGGGTACAAATAATAGAACACACTCCAAACATCTTGAAGGTAACAACACATAGTCCACTCCTTTCATAGGAGGTACAAAACATCCCCGTTCATGAAAATTGGTAAAACTGAAAGGATGCTATGCACTACCCAAGGGAAAACAACTGGATGGCATAAAGATTCAACAACCCTTATCCTCTAAGTTCTTCTGGAAGACTTATAATTTAGGACTAATACTAGATCCCAAAACCCACAATGCAACTTGACTTCATAACAACAAAAGCATTCAAGTCATAAATCAAATCTAATATTTGGATTTCCTAAATCCATATTCATTCAATAGGTAACATTAACAAGAACAAAGACACACTTACAAGGTTAACTCAAATAATCATATACCCATATTTCTATTTCCATTATAAGAAATCTTAAACAATTTGAACTTACATCCCCTTACGAAATACAGAGAACTAGAACATTTAAGGCAATCACAAGAGCATTACTATTTTTGGATATGCTAAATCCATATCTCCTTCATATTTCATCCACAATAAATTATTTGCTCTACTTGAAATATAATAAATTAAAATAGCCATTTGCCTCATCAATATAAACAACTTCTTAATTTACCTTTAAATCGACACAAATCCATACAAGTAAACTCTTTCCATTTCCTAACCAAATCTTACATCTCATTCAATTTTCTATTTAAAACATTCAATCCCTCTAATATCATAAAATATTGTTTCTCTATCCATTTTCCCATATACACTAATCACACCATTTTTAAATCTCTATTCAATAATATATTGCATGCTTCTTATTAAAATACAATACGATAATGAATTTACACTTAATATATGTATATTTATGTTTCATATTATGTATACACCAAATATATATATTAATAACTTAATTATATATATTCTTTAATATTCCAATCACAGCGATTAAAATTGCTCTATGGAAATAAATGAAACAAAATAAATATTTGTCTTTTCCAATATAATAAGTTCCTAAATTTATGTCTAATACAACATAAACTATTGCAAATACTATATTCAAATTTTCTATCCAAAATCTATACCTTGCATTCTAATTTTATCCTTTAAAATCCCTATTCCCAATAATATAAAACTTTTGCTCTTTCAACTTAATTGAAATAATTAAACAAGTATCTTCAATCTACAAATACAAGAAATACTAATTTAAACAATTTAAATCGATTTCAATGTTTACTTCTAAAACTAACATCAGTTCTCTATTAACTGGATTCCTTTCGTTTTCCAACTAACTCAAATGATTTAATTATTTAATATAAAATACCTTTTTCCTATTAAACTGAATTATGCATACTAATCAGTTCCAATAAAAGTATTTCTTTCAGATACACAACTAACTCTTCTAATTTCTACAATTAATTACGTAATTCATTATATCAATAAAACTGAATTAAGAATTCCTCTTTTCAGATAGGGGAGAAATTACACTAATATTTAATTCTCTAATTGCTCTTAACAAAATAAGTATTTTCAACTATAACTCAAAACATTTCGCTTTAAATTAAATAACCAATTGCCCTTGCAAATTAAATCATTATAAAATTAATCAAATAAACATTTGGTCTCTTCCATAACTTATTGTGTTAAAATAAGATCAATATTTGGACTATAACCCAATATCATATATATTTTTCCAATTAAATCAAATTAATAATTGGACCTTTTACACATGAATTTAAATTTCACAATTAAATCTTAAATTATGCATTCTTTAAATCAGATATTTAACTCCTTCAATTAAACTTTAACATGCCATTTTAGAATAAACAATAATTTCTCCATACATTTATAATTTTATTTCCACTAATCTAATATACAAATTTTATTTCAAATAATATAAATAAATATAATACATTAATATTATAAATTATAATATAAAATATTATTAAATAATATTTTAATATTAGAATAACAATACATAAAATAGTAATATTTATAAATATCAATTTATTATTATTTTATTATCAGAGCAGCCATGGGAAAATAACTTAACAGCAGTATTGTGTTTCAAACATAACTCAAAAATTACGATCTGGGTATTTGTGATTATTTTACAGGGGTAATAAAATTCCAAGGTGCAGAAACCCTTTAAATTTCTTGACAACCCAGTTTGTGTAAGTGGAGTTATATGTGATGCAACCAGACCATTTTACCATGAAAAATATAACTACCCTGCGGATTTTAAAATCTGATTTTTAATAATAAACAGAGGGTTTCATTTTCTAAAAACATTCTAAAAACATTGCTCAATCTCTATGTTTCAATCCAAAACAAAATAATTGATTTCCTCAAACAAATTAAATTCAACTGAGGTTTTCACAATTTTCACAAAACAAAAGCTGCAAATTTATTTGATTATTTTCTTCTAACAACAAATTTATTTTCTAAAACAGATTTAACAAACAAATCTTTAATCACTACTATTTTAAAAACAATCAAGAACAATAAAAACACAAAAGAAAACCTAGCTCAAGAAGCTACAGGAAGAGATGAATTTTTGCTGCAAGCCTCCTCCAAAGATTTCCTGAATTTTCTTCAATCATCCAATGAATCCAATCCAAAACCCAACAAATGCAAACAATCTTTCCTCTAATCAATTCTACAATCAAACTTTCTTCAAACCCTTCCTTTGTGCAAATTTTTCCAAAATTTCTTCTCTGTTGTAAAAATGAATTTTTCTAAAAACTTTTCTGCCTTAAAATTAAAAATGTATTCTTTATAAATCAAAAATACCTAATACAACCCTAATTCACATTACATGCAAATTAGATATTAATTTCAATTTCAATTTTTTTACAACCCTAATTCACATTGCATGCAAATTAGATATTAATTTCAATTTCAATTCCAATTTCAATTTTTACAACCCTAATTCACATTGCATGCAAATTAGATATTAATTTCAATTTCAATTTTTGAAAGCCCACTTTGCAATTTAAAATACAATTTCAAATAATAAATTAATTTCCAAAGTTGAAACTCATTTCCCAAATAAACATTTAATTACAATTCCTAATTTAATTCCCACACGTTGAAATTAAATTCCAAAATTAATTTTAATTCTTTTATTTCCTTTCATTTTCTTGCATCACGTTTAATTAATTAATTTAATTATTTAATCACTAAATTCAACCCCCTTGGATTAAATTTAATTGATTAAATAAATTAAATATAATTAATTAATTTAAATATAAACTTTTATCCACATTGCATTATTTAAATTAAACAATTATCAACATGATTTAAATGCAATTATTCTAAATATCTATTTCCAAATCAAGAATCCTTCAGAATTAAATAACATTAAAGCAAGACCGACAATGATTTGACACACATGATTGATGACACACTAAGGCTAGGGTGTAAACTTGACACATGTTACCTAGCTACTATCTCCCGTTGAACTTAACCGTTGGATCGACATGCTCAAACCTGTGAACCCAGGTGGAGTCGATGTCATGTACCTGCAATCCTACAACCAAGTAAACATCATACAATATATCCAGCATATAATACACATCGTGAAGGAGAAATCACGGATTCATAGGGCACTCGCAAGCGAGTGATGCAGACCCATCTTTTTCACCAATACACTCATCGAAACTGACACTTCCATCAAAATCCAATAGTCTCATAATAACATCTCATGTTAACTTTACAACATCATTAATCCATTAAAGCATGAGAAACACTAATTAGGTCAACACATCACACAATAATAGTTGTCAGTCAATAGTAGCAATCAAAACATCATAACACAATGTATCCAGTATCAAAGTAGTTGCAACCAAACATAACATAAAGCAAATCGAACAAGAAGCAAAACTGAGGGGTATTACATTTATGGTTTTTTTAAGGGTTTAGGGTTTACAATTTATGGTTTAAGGGTAGAGGGTGTAGGGTTGAGAGAGAGAGAGGGGGGTTGAGGGTTTAAGGGTTTAAGGGTTGAGGGTTGAGAGTTGAGGGTGTTACCAATTTTCACTACAACTCAATTGGTAGAGCTGATTAGTTTCATTTTAAAGTGAAAGTTCAATTAGTTTTTGTATTGCTTAGATTGTTGTTTGCACTAGATTTATCAAGTTTCAGTTATGCATAGTTTCGGTGAAAAAAGATTCTTTGTAGCATAAGTGAGGTACAAAATAGAATTAATAAAATTTTAAGCATATTCATTGCTTCATTTATTTTACAATTTTTATTCTCATTACAGTATTTCATTTATTCAAAAATGAATTGTGCAAGTTTGCATTGAGATACATTTGTTTTCAAAATGGAAAACAAGAAAAGAAATTAAAGTGCCCCACACAAGCCGTGGGAGTAGCCAAACAATGAATCATGAGAATCATGCTACACTACTGAAGATGTGAAAAAGAAAGACACATAAGCATGAACATAATCATCATTGCCTGTTGCTTTTGGTCGATTCAGGAATGGTGCACCATCCTTCGTTCTCGAGATTCAATTGACCTGTAAAGAGAACTGAAGGGTTGTTAGAGCTCCGATTATGAACATCCCTATATGAATCACCAAAAATAATGTAGAATTTTGTTGATAATACATTGACCCAACTAGAAGAACAGGAGTTGGATAGAAGCCAAGAAGGAAACATAATAATAGTATATTGTTTTATCTAACATTGTTTGTTTCCATGTGCAGGTATAGGAAAAGCTATGTAGCTGATCATTTCATAAAGACATAAATCATGTGGAGTAAAACAGGCTCCCACAAGGGTAGAGCTTCGCATGTTGCCCCTAAACATACAAATGGGGTTGAGTAAGGAAATACATTTATCGTGCTCATATGAGCCAATCATGAAGGAGTGAAACAGATTTCAATTATCAAAGAAATCAAGAACATCATTCACTAATAACAGTCAAATCTAAGAACAATGAAGTGAGAACTACAAGTGAACAATGAGCTCAATTCAAATGCAGAATCAAATAAAATGCCTCAATTTCCACACTGAAAAGTTTTAATACTGTCAAATTGATTGCATCTTTTCTGCCATGTGATTTGTTCATATTGTTTCATGGTGATCTTTTCTAACGTAGCAAGTGTTTCATGTTCATAATGGTGATAGTGAAGAGGGATACATAATGCCTCGTCAACAAAACATTAATAAATAATAAAAGAACATAGAGAAGCTTCAGACTCTCAGAGAAGCCAAACTCGGTTATGACCAAGAGCAAGTTGTGAGCACATGGACATAGGAGGGAAACATTGCTTTATTTCATGAAAATTTTGAGTTGAGAATGCATATTTTTTGAAGCACTCAAGTATATGAAATGAGTGATGACAAGCAACCTACAAGATCATCAATGTTACTACAGGAGGTACAAGGTAAAAGAAGAGGTGATTTTTTGGTTTTACTTCAATGGAAGAACAACAAAAGGTGAGTACATAATCAAGATCATGCTACAAATTTAATGGGTATTTTCATTGCATCTGCATTTTAAGAAAAATAATGCATGGAGTGCATAAACGAAAAAATAATATACATTGAAGTTGAAAGATAGCATGTTTGTTGTTTAGTAAAGGTAAATGTCTTCCATGTATTGTGTTTCAAAGATTATAAATCTACAAATAAGGGAATGTATAATTTTTTGAAATCGTTTACATTCTAAAAGTAAACAATCTACAGTTAAATGCTTTCAGTTTTAAGTGCAAATTTCTTTTAAAATACAGAGTACCCATTTTGGAGTTTCAATTTGAAACACAAGATACCGTTAAGATACAAGATTTTGAGCTTTTAAGCTATTCAAAATGGTGGAAACAATAAGTATTGGTCGTGGCCATGAAGTCTTGCCAATTCATTCTTGAATCTAAGTGTTCTTATCTATGAAGAAAATGAGTGCTATTTGATATCATGGGTCGAGCCTAGAAGTTGGAGAAGTTTTTCCTTCTATTTTCGAGATACCCACATAGGGGTTTCAGCTGGAAATGAAAAATAATTGCAAGAAAATGTGAACAAGAGTATTCTTCATAAGAAGCAGAGTAAATCTTTTGAGTTCTTACAAAGGTGAAGATAAAGTGGGTTTGCAAAATACCTAGATCAAAAGAAGGATGGTCGTGGCCTGAAGTGTCTTGTTGGCTCTCAAAGGTTTATAAATTTCTTCAAAGAACTCAAAACCATTTAGGGTTTTTGAATGAAAGAAAATATAAGGACAAGCAATTGAAGTTCTAGCCTCTTTTCAAGCACAAAAGTGGAGTTTAAAAACAAGTAAGCTGCAACCTGTACAATGGCGTGTATCCTTTTTTTTCAATGTTCATGTTTTGCTTACAACAGAAAAGCTTTTATAAGCTTTTATTTTAAGAAGAAAATATGAGAGACAGAAATAGAACTTACCATCATGTGGTTGTAGAAGAGAAATTAAGCCCATGGTTGAGCTCTCATAGAGCTTCCACAAATCATAAGTTGAGTGCCCATGGTATCCAAGTAAAGTACATAAATGGAAACATATAAATATGGAGGAAAAATCAAGAAAAAATATATGGATGGTTGCATCCTCAAGGCCAAACTTTGTCTTGAAAATGGAGCAAAGAAGCCATAATACAATTTGAAGTTAACTTACTCTTATTTGCAGATGTGGAATCAACCCACAAAGAGCTCGAATGGTGGCATTTCCAGCAAAACCCTAGTTCCATGGTGGTGGCACCTTTCTCTCTCGCTGAAAGTTTTCTCAAATCCCAAATGAATGAGATTAGGGTTTGGTCTTGGTTTTGTTCTATTTTTCCCTAATTCAATTTTGGGCCTTTTTGCAATGTCTTTTAAACATTAAGGCTCCAAATTATTTCCATAATAATAAATCTTCCTAGGTTGGGGTCGACCATTCAAAGCTCCATTTTGGCTTCATATACCTAAGTCTTTAAGATTAGGTTTTGATTTATTTCAAAGTCCAAATACCTTGAGGTATTTTATTTATGCCTATGCCTTAGGAAATATGAAATATTCATATATGCCTTAGGTTTATTTTTTATTGATTTTATAAAAATCAATTAAAACTCATTGATAAATTTTACCTTTATTTTTATGATTTTTTAGAAGAAAAATCAACTTGTAATGGAGATATCAAGTTTGTAATATTTTGCAAAGATTTCTAAAATCTTAATTGCAAAATTAAGTCAAATTGAGAAATTTAAAACTAAAGAAAAGATTAAAAGAATATTTAATAAATTGTTTTATTGTTTTGCTATTTTTAGCAGTTTTGTGAAAGCAGTGTTGGTTAAATTTTCCTTGGACAAAATTGAGTTGCATGGGGTGAAGATAAGGTGTTTGTTTTTATTTTAAAGAAGAATGGACCTATTTTTAGATACTTTTTGGGATGGACATGCAAAAAGTGTGAGTTTTCCACTTTTATAGTTCTGAATGATTTTTACCAGGCTTTCTTCTTGAGCTCGGATTAGGGTTTTGAAGAGTTTTATTTAGGAGAAAAACTTAGGGTTTTTCTCAATTAAGATCATTATTTCTTCCTCTCTTGTTCATGCAAATATTTTTATAAGTTGTTTTGCACTTAGATTTTGAGAGTTTTCACTCCTTCATTTAATAAAACAACAAAGTTTCCTTTCTCACTTCTTGTTTATGCTTTGCAAATAGTAATTGGATGTGTCCTGTGATTCAAATTTGTTGAATCTTTGTCTTGTCTTACTGTTGTAAAGTGATTTTTAGGAGTTGCATTCTAATTCAGGTTGTGCCTTGTGTTTATTCTAAACCTTTTCACAAATCACTTTTGGATTATATGTGTTGTGAGATTGTGAGAATCAGGTTTTAAAGAGGTGGTGAGAGTGAGTTATTATCAGAATATCCTTAATATTGGTCAATAATTTTAGGTGATGAAATTTGAGTCATAATTTTGAAATCTAGTTTATCCTTCTAACTCTTTACCTCAAAAATAATTTAGAATAGGGATTATCATTCAGAGAACCAACTCACTCTAGAGATTCCTTTTTCGATCAGATCACCCACATCTGAAGAAGGTTTCCATGTGTCAATAGATAGTTAAGTTTTCTACAAGCTTAGCATAGGGTGCATATCTGATTGATAATAGTTTTTGGCAAACCCAGTGGGACCTTGAAAGTTAATTTTAGAGAAGTTTTCAATCTTTTAAATTGCTGTTTGGTGTATGCAATAGTTTTATTCAGCCTTTTGGAGGCCTTTTTCAATATACCCGGTGACTCTATTTTCTGATTTTACATGCAGACTTAGTGCAGCCTGTGCATGAGAAAATTATAGACAAGATCAAGTTCTACCCCATCCGAATATCTACAGTTGTCCCCACCATGAAGGAGAGGTAGAGGAGCTAAGAGATTATTTGACACACTTGGGAGGTCAAAATCCACGCCTCTAGTTTTCAGTCCTATAGTTCTTGTGCCAGGAAGTCCTGTTCCTATAGTACAAGCACTACCAATGGCAAGACAACACACTTTTGCACCTTTTAATGGGGGCAACCCATTAAATATCGCACATTATGATGATATTCTAGCAACAACTTTTAGGAGTTTTCCATACTTTACCGGGGAATACCAAATTACTTCTGTTGAACACATTCGAGATGTGGCCACTTTATGCTCAGTTCACAACATCACTCAAGAGAATGTAGCACTAAGGCTCTTGGCTGCGTCACTTAAGGGAAAATATTTGCAATGGTTAAGAGGTCTCACAAAAAACTCAATCACAACATGGGATGCATTAGGCGATGGCTTGTACCAACATTTTCTTGACAAGTCAGACATCTATCCTTATTAGAACAGCTGAGCACGATTAAGAGAGCACTGCATGAGCACTTGGTCAATTTCAACTACCAATTCCAAAGGACTTGGGATAGAATTCATTTAACGATAAAACCTTTACCAAATCATGCTTTTCTATTTTTCTTAAAAGCCTTGAATAGCAAGATTTCAGTTATGACCCAATCTATGGGCGATCACACACTTCCTAAAGCTTTTGACATCTCCATGAAAGCAAAAAACTATCTTATTCAAGCTGGGGAAATTGCCCCGAGGCCTCCCATGCCTTTGTTTCCTAAAATCTAGCTCCCTATGCCCGCATCTTTATCAGCCCTAGTTTTTGTTCCCCCTATTCCAACAATAGGTTATTAGACCGCAGCTCAAGCAATCGTTGTCCCAACGCAATCCCAAGAATTTCAAGAGATCAAAAGTATACTAAAGACCTTTGGGAATGATCTAGTAAGCATTAAAAAGAAAGTTGGCAAAGAACATAAGCCCTATCAAACCTCACACTAGTAGAATCAACCTAATAGGCCACCTTTTCAGACTAACTATCAAGGCCAAAGAAAGAACTTTAATCATAGACCTATCTAACCCTATAATCCGAATGCTGCCAGTTCGTCAAAGGAACTTGTACTACAAAATAACATTGCCCAAGATTGTGACTGGTGTTATCCATGCAATCAACCCCATAACCAGTCAACATGTGTGAACGACATGAAAAATTAGGCCTTAATGGTCTACAATAGCTATGCTGGTTCAAAAAGTACTCCAAGTCAGAATCAAGAACAACAAGAGAGTTTTGAAGTCGCTTTGCCAAACTGGAAGAGTTTTGAATTTTGTGGTATAAACGGCCAAGATCAACAAGATTCCCCTGTTTTAGCCAATACCAGATCAAAAAAGAGGGCTATGGATTTGGTGCAACAAGCTGGAAATATACAACAACAGACTACTAAGGACAAACTTCCCATTTCTTCATCCCACGTTACTTCTGTAGCACAACCTAAAGTGCAAATTCTGCAAAGAGGCCAAGAAGTACCTGGGAAGGAGAAGTCTAAGACACAATCACATCCTTTGCAAAAAGGTAATGACATTGCTGTTACTAGGGGACAACAAAAGGTAAGCCCTATTTCTTTTAATGTGGTTGAGCATCTCAAGAAAGCCACTGTCAGCATGCCATTTTTGGATGCATTGCATATTCTGGGTCAAAAGAGCTTGTTGTAGGATGCTTTGGCTCAACTTTCTATTTTTGACGATGCTAATCAAGGGAATGCTAAAGTTGTGCTTGCGAATAGCCTATAGGTTAAGAATGAGTAGAAAACTATAGAGGTAAAGCCTCCTCCATTTTACTTGAGTTTGATTATTGGTGGTAAAATAGTACATAACTATATGGTTGATTATGTTGTGGGTAGCTTTGTTATGCCTAAGAGCTTAGTCGATAAACTAGGTCTTGTTTATGAGCCTAACTCCCATAAAGGCATAGTTGAGTTGGATGGATCTACTGTTAAAACTGTTGGTATAATTAAGAATTTAGCCCTTACTTTGCATGCATCCCCAAATTTTACAATCCATTAGGATATACATGTTATTGACCTGCCACCCCATTTTTCCATTTTCCTCTCAAGAGATTTCACAGCCAAACTAGGTGGTTTCTTGTCTTCTGATTGGTCTCATCTGTTCTTTAGGACAAGATATGGTATGAAAGTAACCATAAAGTCTTAGCCTCTAGCCAAAGATCATATCGAGCCATATATTTTGAGTCTTATAAACACTAGCCTCTATGTCACCCCTGTACTCGAGGAGCAAACCATGACCTTAGACCACAACACCCCTATAGAAAATGTGAATCTAGATGAATGGGTAGCCGAAGATCACGAGCTTGATCCTTTCCAACACATAGATGAGATAGGATTAGGGGTTTATATGATTCATGAACCTGATGTTATTATCCCTAATCTGATTAAAGAGGAAGAGCAGCCTGTAGAGAAGGAAGATAAGCTTTGGAAGATTTACTTTGATGGCTCAAGGAGTAGTGTAGGAGCTGGTGGTGGAGCCATGTTGATTTCACCAGATGGAAACACGTATTATTTAGCTTTCAGGTTTGCATTCAGCTATACAAATAATATAGCCGAATATGAAGCATTGGTGCATGGCTTAGAATGGGCCCAAAAGAGAGGTATTAAATGTTTACAAGTTTATGGTGATTCATAATTAATAGTGAATTAGGTTAGGAATCTGAATGCTGCAAAGAATGATTCACTTAAAAAGTATAAGCATCGAGTATGGGATTTGATAGAAATTTTTTATGCTTTTAATATTCTTTCAATCCCTAGAAATGAAAATAAAGATGCAAATAGGCTTGCTTCCATAGGATCCCAATTTGATATTCAAAATGAAATTCACAAGGTAGAGGCACGACAGTACGTGAAAATTATAATCAGACCTTCTATACTTGACAATAATTTGAGTTGGTAAGTTTTTGACAGTGATGAGCAGATCGTGAGCTTCTTAATTGCTGAAGTTGAGTTCATTGATGGAAATCAACAAAAGTGGCAGTAGTAGTACGACAACCAGATTGTGTAGTTAAAGACAAATAAGTTGCCAAAGGGGTTGGTCACATTAGAATCTATCTTCAATTCTGATGACCAAGAAAGGAAAGACAAATGCAACATAATTGTCAAGCAGGAATACTACGAAATCATCGAAATATTCAAGGGTAGGCTTCTCAAGTTGGGCAAGGTATGTAATAAAGAGGAACAACAAGCTTTCATTCTGTTATGTCAAGAATTCAATGATTTTTTTGCTTGGGAGTACAAAGATCTAAATGGAGTTGATCCAAAATTAGCCCAACATACTATTGAGTTAGAACCTGGTGCAAAGCCTGTAAGGCAAAAACAGAGGCCCCTTAATCCTAAGTTAGAGCACCTTATGAAGGATGGATTGAATAAGTTAGTTGAGAATGGCATTATTTTTCCTATTAAGCGTATGTCTTGGGTATCTAACTTAGTTTCAAGTGGTTTCTAGTTCTGACAGATTTACCTTGTTGGATGGGTATTCAAGTTATAACCAGATTCTGGTAAAGCAAGAGAACCAGTTCAAAATAGCATTTACACTCAAATGGGGCACCATGGCCTATAAAAATATGCCTTTCGGCTTATCTAATGTTGGAGCAACATTTTAGCGAGCGATGGACATGGCTTTCCACAACCTCATGAATAAATTTGTTCTAGTATTTTTAGATGATATTACTATTTTTTCCAGAAATGCTAGTGAACATTTTGAGCATTTAAAATGTATTTTCGAAAGATGTAGAGAATTTGGAGTGTCTCTCAATCCAAAGAAGTGTATTTTTTCTATACACAAAGGTAAACTCCTTGGACATATTGTCTCAAAGCAAGGTATTTCCATAGACCCTGAGAGAGTTTCTGCTATTCTTGAGTTACCATTACCAACTCACAAGAAAGGCTTACAAAGCTTTCTTGGGAGGATCAATTTTTTAAGGAGGTTCATACCCAATATTGCAGCTTTGCTACAACCTCTCATTTCTATGCTTAAAAATAATATGCCTTTCAATTAGAAAAGAGAAGGTAAGAGGAGTTTTGAGCTAATTAAGGAAGCCCTTGCAATTGCCCCTACCCTCATTAATACAAATTATGACAAACATTTCATTCTTTATGCTTTTGGAGGGGTTGATACTATTTCAGCTATGTTGTGCCAGCAAAACGATGAAGGCTTGGAGCAGCCTATAGCATTTTTCAGCTAGGTACTACACGATTACGAGGTGAAGTATTCTTTTGTTGAGAAGCATGTTTTTTCTATTGTGAGAAGCCTCAAAAATTTTAGGCATATGTTATCAAATAACATAATTCAGTTATTAGTTTCTCATTCGACTATCAAGGATTTCTTACTTAACCGAGATATTAATGATAAACGTACTAGTTGGATAACCAAGGTTATGGAGTTGGATATTGACATTAAAATATTTAAGCTTGTCAGGGGCAAGAGTTTGTGTGAAAAGATTGTAGAAAATACAGCTAGAAAAAACTTAAAGGAAGTTGAAGGTGTTGATTTAGTACTAAATAATGATGATGCAGTTGTTGTTTTAGTTCGTGTTGCTACCTAGGTGCAACAAATGATACAATATTTGTAGACCGGTGAGTGTCCCAAAGGCTTGGACAAAGCGAAAAGAAGGTACTACAAATTACAAGCCATTCCTTTTGCAATTATTGATGGTATTCTTTATAGGAGAGACTTTCAGGGTGTTTTATTAAGATGCATTGAGCCTGGTCAAGTTGACAAGTTGTTAGGACAATTTCATGATGGGTCTTCAGGAGGACACTTTGTTACAAGAACAACAACCTTGAAAATCATGTGGGTTGGTTATTATTGGCCAGATCTGTTTAAAGATGCAATTGCTTGGGTCCAAAGATGCGAGAAGTGTGCTTTGTTTTCTGGAAAACAGAGCTTGCAACCCTACCTCTGCATCCAATTTAGGTGGAGCAACCATTTTCCAAGTGGGGTTTAGACTTCATTGGACCAATCAACCTGCCTTCAAGCATTGGTCATAAGTGGATTCTTACTGCAATGGATTATTTCACTAAGTGGACCAAAGTTGTTTCTTTAAAAGAATCAAACAAGACTTTTGTACTTAATTTTTATCAAGACTTAGTGTCGAGATTTGGTACCCCAGATTAAATAATCTCTGACAATGGTCTAGCCTTTATTGGTTTGAGGATTTATGATTGGTCAGTTAGGAATAATATTTTTTTGAACACATCTTCTAACTATTATCCATAGGGTAGTGGGCAGGCAAAATCTACAAACAAGAACCTGATCCGGATAATCAAGAAAACAATAGAGGACAATCAATAGACATGGCATGGAAAGCTTAAGTTAGCCCTTTGGGCTAACAAGGTGACCCCTAAAAGAGACACTGATTGATCTCTCTATGTACTTGCTTATGGAAAGGAAGCTAAGTTACTTCTTTCTATTGAGTTACCGACTTTGAGTTTTGCTAAAGAACTGGAGTTGTTGAATGAACAACCTCTCGAAGTGAGATTTGCATAGTTAATGGAGCTCGAGGAAACCAAAAAATAAGCACTAAGGCAACTTGAAATACATCAAACTCAGATGAAGAGCTCTTTTGATAAAAGGGCAAGGCCACAAGATTTCATCATTGGTGATTTAGTCTTTAAATGGAATGAATATAAAAGTAAACCTAGATGGCATTCCCAATTTGATGCTATTTGGGGTGGGCCTTATGTAATCACAAAGTGCAAGGAACACAACACTTTCCAAATTTATAAGTTAACTGGAGAGGTGTTGTCTATCCCAGTTAATGGGACCTACCTCAAGCATTTCCTCTGAGATAAGTATTGTTTTTAAATAGTAGAGTAGTTACTGCAAATAAGTGCTTTACGAACATTTCATTTCAGTTGTTTTTTCTTTCTCTGAGCATTGTTACGCATGTTTTGGTTGGCCATCAGGGCCTCTTAGTTTGCTTTCAGTACTATTTGGTTTTGTTTTGTTGTTGTTTGGAGTGTTACTGTTTGAATTTCTGAGTTTCATGAAAGGGCAGATTTGACTCCATGCCCAATGGAGTATTAAAGGCAACTAATCTAATGCTTAGTAGGCAAGCATTTAATGGAAATCGCCAAAATGTTACCAATTTTCACTACAAATCAATTAGCAGAGCTGATTAGTTTCATTTTAAAGTGAGTTCAGTTAGTTGTTGCATTGCTTAGATTGTTGTTTGCACTAGATTTATCAAGTTTCAGTTATGCATAGTTTTGATGAACAAAGATGCTTTGTAGCATAAGTGAGGTACATAACAAAATATATAAATTTTTAAGCATATTCATTGCTTCATTTATTTTACAATGTTTATTCTCATTATAGTATTTCATTTATTTAGAAATGAATTGTGCAAGTTTGCATTGAGATACATTTCTTTTCAGAATGGAAAATAAGAAAATAAATTAAAGTGCCCCACACAAGCCGTGGGAGTAGATGAACAATGAATCATGAGAAGCATGCTACACTATTGAAGATGTAAGAAAGAAAGACACATAAGCATGAACATAATCATCATTGCCTATTGTTTTTGGTCAATTCAGGAATGGTGCACCATCCTTCATCCTCGAGCTCCGATTGACCTGTAAAGAGAAGTGAAGGGTTGTTAGAGCTCTAATTATGAACATCCCTATATGAATCACCAACAATAATGTAGAATTTTTTTGATAATACATTGAAATAGCTGGAAGAATAGGAGTTGGAAAAAAGGAAAGAAGGAAACATCATAATAGTAAATTATTTTATCTAACATTGTTTGTTTCCATGTGCGGGTATAGGAAAAGATATGTAGTTGATCATTTCATAAAGACATAAAAGCATGTGGAGTAATACGGGCTCCCACAAGGGTAGAGCTCGACATGTTGCCCCTAAAAATACAAATGGGAATGAGTAAGGAAATAAAGTTATCATGCTCATATGAGCCAATCATGAAGGAGTGAAACAGATTTCAATTATCAAAGCAATCAAGAACATCGTTCACTAATAACAGTCAAATATGAGAACAACGAAGTGAAAATTACAAGTGAAAAATGAGCTCAATTTAGATATAGAATCAAATAAAATGCATCAGTTTCCATACTGAAAGTTTAATACTATCAAATTGATTGCATCTTTGCTGCCATGTGATTTGTTCATATTTATTCATGTTTCATGGTGATCTTTTCTAATGCAACAAGTGCTTCATGTTCATAATGGTGATAGTGAACAGGCATACATAATGCCTCATCAATAGAACATTAATAAATAATAAAAGAACATAGAGAAGCTTTAGACTCAAAGAATCCAAACCCGATTATGACCAAGAGCAAGTTGTGAACACTTGGACATAGGAGGGAAACATTGCTTTATTTCATGAAAATTTTGAGCTGAGAATGCATATTTTCTGAAGCACTCAAGTATATGAAATGAGTGATGACAAGCAACCTACAAGAGCATTGATGTTGCTATAGGAGGTAAAAGGTAAAAGAAGAGGTGATTTTTTGGTTTTACTTCAATGGAAGAACAATGAAAGGTCAGTACATAATCAAGATCATGCTACAGATTTAATAGGTATTTGCATTGCATCTGCATTTTCAGAAAAATAATGCATGGAGTGCATAAATGAAAAAATAATATACATTGAAGTGAAAAGATAGCATGTTTGTTGTTCAGTAAAGGTAAATGTCTTCCATGTATTGTGTTTCAGAGATTATAAATCTACAAATAAGGGAATGCATAACTTTCTAAAATCGTTTACAATTTGAAAGTAAACAAGCTTCAGTTAAATGGTTTCATTTTTAAGTGCAAATTTCTTTTAAAATACAGAGTACCCATTTTGGAGTTTCAATTTGAAACACAAGATACCGTCAAGATACAAGATTTTGAGCTTTTAAGCTATTCAAAATGGTGGAAACAATAAGTATTGGCCACGTCCATGAATTCTTGCCAATTCATTCTTGAATCTAAGTGTTCTTATCTATGAAGAAAATGAGTGCTATTTGATATCATGGGTCGAGCCTAGAAGTTGGAGAAGTTTTTCCTTCTATTTTCGAGATACCCACATAGGGGTTTCAGCTAGAAATGCAAAATAATTGCAGGAAAATGTGAACAAGAGTATTCTTAATAAGAAGGAGAGTAAATCTTTTGAGTTCTTACAAAGGTGAAGATAAAGTGGGTTTATGAAATACCTAGATCAAAAGAAGGATGGTTGCGACCTGAAGTGTCCTGTTGGCTGTCAAAGGTTTACAAATTTCTTCAAAGAACTCAAAACCATTTAGGGTTTTTGAATGAAAGAAAATATAAGGACAAGCAACTGAAGTTTGAGCCTCTTTTCAAGCACAAAAGTGGAGTTTAAAAATAAGTAAGTCGTGGCCTGCATCTTTTTTTTTCAATGTTCATCTTTTGGTTACAAGAGAAAATCTTTTATAAGCTTTTATTTTAAGAAGAAAATATGAGAGACAAAAATATAACTTACCATCATGCACATGTAGAAGAGCAAGTAAGCCCATGGCTATTCTCTCATAGAGCTTCCACAAATCATAAGTCGAGCTCCCATAGCGGCCAAGTAAAGTACACAAATGGAAACACATAAATATGGAGGAAAAATCAGGAAAAAATGTATGGATGGCCGCGGCCTCAAGGCCAAAGTTTGTCTTGAAATTGGAGCAAAGAAGCCATAATATAGCTTGAAGTTAACTTACTCTTGTTTGTAGATGTGGAATTGACCCACATAGAGCTAGAATGGTGGAATTTCCTGCAAAACCCTAGTCCCATGGTGGTGGTGCCTTTCTCTCTTGCTAAAAGTTTTCTCAAATCCCAAATGAATGAGATTAGGGTTTGGTCTTGGTTTTGTTCTATTTTTCCCTAATTCGATTTTGAGCCCTTTTGCAATGTTTTTTAAACATTAAGGCTCCAAATTATTTCCACAATAATAAGGCTTCCTAGGTTGGGGTCGACCATTCAAAGCTCCATTTGGGCTTCATATACCTAAGTCTTTAAGATTAGGTTTTGATTTATTTCAAAGTCCAAATACCTTGTGGTATTTTATTTATGCCTATGCCTTAGGAAATATGAAATATTCATATATGCCTTAGGTTTATTTTTTATTGATTTTATAAAAATCAATTAAAACTCATTGATAAATGTTACCTTTATTTTTATGATTTTTTAGAATAAAAATCAAGTTGTAATGGAGATATAAAGTTTGTAGTATTTTGCAAAGATTTCTAAAATCTTAATTGCAAAATTAAGTCAAATTGAGATATTTAAAACTAAAGCAAAGATTAAAAGAATATTTCATAAATTGTTTAATTCTTTTACTATTTTTAGTAGTTTTGTGAAGTAGTCGTGGTTAACTTTTCCTTGGGCGAAATTAAGTTGCATGGGGTGAAGATAAGGTGTTTGTTTTGATTTTAAAGTATAATGGACCTATTCTTAGATGCTTTTTGGGATGGACATGCAAAAAGTGTGAGTTTTCCACTTTTATTACACATTATGATGCAGTTTTGAATGATTTTTACCAAGCTTTCTTCTTGAGCTCGGATTAGGGTTTTGGAGAGTTTTATTTAGGAGAAAAACTTAGGGTTTTTCTCAGTTCAGATCATTGTTTCTTCCTCTCTTGTTCATCCAGAGAGTTTTGTAAGCAATTTTGCACTCAGATTATGAGAGTTTTCACTCCATTTAATAAAACAACAGAGTTTCCCTTCTCACTTCTTGTTTATACTTTGCAAATAGTAATTGGATGTGTCCTGTGATTGAAATTTCTTGAATCCTTGTCTTATCTTACTGTTGTAAAGTGATTTGTAAGAGTTGCATTCTAATTGAGGTTGTTCCTTGTGTTTATTCTAAACCTTTCTACAAATCACTTTTGGATTATATGTGTTGTGAGATTTTGAGAATCAGGTTTTAAAGAGGTGGTGAGAGTGAGTTATTATCATAATATCCTTAATGTTGGTCAATAATTTTAGGTGACAAAATTTTAGTCATAAGTTTTAAATCTAGTGTATCCTTCTAACTCTTTACCTCAAAAATCATTTAGAATAGAGATTATCATCTAGAGAACCATCTCACTCTAGAGATTCCTTCTTCGATCAGATCACCCACATCTGAAGAAGGTTTCCATGTGTCAATAGATAGTTAAGTTTTCTACAAGCTTAGCATAGGGTGCATATCTGATTGATAACAGAGGGTAGAGGGTAGAGGGTAGAGAGAGAGAGGGTTGAGGGTTTTAGGGGTTAGGGTAGAGGGTAAAATAGTTTAAGGGTTTATGGTTTAAAGGTTAAGGGTAGAGGGTTTAGGGTTTAGGGTTTAGGGATTACGGTTTACAGTTTAAGGGTAGAGGGTGTAGGGTTGAGAGAGAGAGAGAGGGGGTTGAGGGTTTTAAGGTTGAAGGTAGAGGGTAGAAGGTTTAAGGGTTTATGGTTTATGATTTATAGTTTAAGGGTTGGGGTTTTAAGGTTTTAGGGTTTAAGGGTTAAGGTTAGAGGGTTGAGGGTTGAAGGTAGAGGGTAGATGGTAGAGGGTTAAGGGTTAAGGGTAGAAGGTAGAGGGTAGAGGGTTTAAGGGTTTAGGGTTTAGGGTTTAAGTGTTTAAGGTTTAGGGTTTACAGTTTAAGGGTAGAGGGTTTAAGGGTTAAGGGTAGAGGGTAGAGGATTGAGGTTTGAGGGTTTGAGGGTTTTAGGGTTTAAGGGTTGAGGGTTTAGGTCTCCCATCCCTCTATCTCCCACTCCCTCTCTCTCCCACTCCCTCTCTCAGGTCTTCCCTCCCACCCTAACTGAATAAATCTCTCTCTCTCTCAAGTCTCTCTCTCATTCTCCCACACTACCTAGACTAATATGTCTCACTCCAATCCCCTTTCTCACACTCCCTCTCTGTCAAGTCTAATGTACCTCCCACCCTACTTGGAAAAATCTATTTCACTCCAACTCCCTCTCCCACACTCCCTCTCTCTCTCCCCCTTTGGTCTTTTTATATCTCTCAAGTCTCATCCCTCCCAACCCATCTCCCATTGTTAGGTCTATTCCCCCCACCCTAACCAGATAAATCTCTATCCCTCTCAAGTCTCTAACTCTCTCAGGTATCAGTCCCTACCACACTATCATAGACTAATATCTCTCACTCCTATCCCCTCTCCCTCCATCTCAAGTCTGAATCCCTTCCTCTCTATTCCAAATTTGACGAGAACCAAATGTGTTTTACCTTGAAATGGTAAAATAGGGGTTGAACCTATGATTCATGCCCACATGCTTCTGCATTTATCTAGTTCAGTGCTTTATCCAACTTAGAAACACATTTTTTATGCAGTTGACTTCCTTTTGTACCAATCTATTCTTGATCCATCACCTTTTTACCACCAATTTGCATGCTAGACAATTTAGAAGAAGACATTTTCAAGTTTACACATCATTTTACATTATCTCAGGTAATGTATTCATTTTGGTAAATATTGAAATGTCTATATTTAGTATACTTGTTCATTTTTGAAAATATAAACTAAATTGCTTTAATGATTTTATTAATCATAAAAATTGGACATAGAATTCAACATTAAATTAGATGAGATTCACATAAAAAAGTTTAATTTTTATGAGTTTGAAGAATTTTTTTGAAAAACATGACATAATTTAGATGAATTCATGTTTAAACTTTTATGAACGACATCAACTTAACAAAAAATTTCTTATGAATTCTATTTCCATTGCTTATAGTAGTCCATTTCCAGCATGGCTAGTGGAATTCACTCTATTTCATTTTAGGTAGATGTTTATATTGAGTTTTTTTTGTTTTGTTTTGACAATTTTTAGACCATTCATTCGATGATTTTATTAATCTTCATTGTTACACATAGAATTCAACATTAAATTAGATGGATGCTGCATGCAAAAGTTTAATTTTTAGGAGCTTGAAGATATAAAATGGAAAACATGACATAATAGATTCAAATTCATTATTAGTGATGGTTGTGGGAAAACTTTTATTTTCAACTAATTTGGAAAACCTAGGAGCTTTCATCAATGTTAATGCAAGCTTCCATTAATTCATTTGTACCATAAAAATTTCACCTTCATCATGTTCTTAGATAAATTCAAGTGACTTGACAGAGTTGGTTTAATGAAAGTTTCCATTTATTCATACCATTTACCTTTCTAAGAAATAAGAAAGGGAAAATTTTATGCAATTGAAAGTGATTTTTCTCTTTCTAAGTTACCTCATTGCCAAAGAATTAGTGAATAATTCCAAGATATAGCATCACAAAACCTTCTTTGAATTCATGTTCTTCATGGCTTGGTTGACAATCACAATGTGGTTTTGACAATAATAAGCACAAGAATCTCTAGTTTCCAAAGGTGGAAGCAACTTATACCCTGGGTTTGACACAAGTATTTTCTCGTAAGAGCTGTCCACAATCCAAATACTCCCTTCAAACCCTTCTTAACATAGATCGACACTTATATGAAGCAATTTTGTACAAATCCCTCAAAGTACTAGGTTCTACATATTATAGTTGCAAAAAGAAACAAAACATCCTCAATAACTCACACAAAATGATGATTTAGCAACCCTCCTTTTGTCAGCACATGCATATAGGCCTACAAAAAATAATACCAAGTTTCATATATTTTCACCAGACACATCAAAATTCATGGGTTTTTTGAAGCTCGCTATAAACACTAGGTTGGGGACATGAATGTTTGATAAGATATGTAATATTTGATAAGTCACATTAGTTATGCAATATAAAGTAATGCTTTGAATTTTAAAGACATGCAATGCAATGTAATCAACGATATCAATATGTTTCATAAAATGTGATGTAATCAATGGTATGGATATGTTTGAAAAAATGCATTACAAGTACTTTTCTTGCGGTATGGAGGTAGATGTATGTATGAAAAATGTTCTAGCATAAACATGTTTGATAATTACAAACAACTCGCTGCCTTCTTTCATAAAATGCTTTGGTGTGGTTCATAAAATACAATGTAATAAGTGATATCAATATGTTTCATGAAATGCATTACTTACTTTTGTTCTATGTGTGTTTGTGAACATGTAGCATTCAATGTCATGCTGAGGAAATGACTAAAGGCTCTAACACTGGAAGAATGTGCAGTTAAAAATGAAAGGAGAAGAGAATAAAAAATTGTAGCTCATGAAGCAAAGGAATTGCAGCCCATACAACCAAAAATTCCCGTGCAATCTAAGAGAGATGTCCAATTGGAAAAACAAAGGGCACAAATGAAAAAAAATTGTGGAAGGACACAAATGGATCTTGAAGTTGGGAGCACATCATCAAGCATAGGTGAAGTTGAATGCACATCTCCAGTTGAAGACACAATAACAACAACATGTGGTTTTCCAAGTACATCGAAAATCACATCTCCAATTGAAGACACACCAGCAACGACATGTGGTTTTCCAAGTACATTGAAAATCACATCTACTATTGAAGACACACCATCAACAACATTGTGTTTTGAAAGTACATCAGCAAACACATCTCTATTTGAAGGAACTCCACAAATGACACCTCAAGTTGGAGGTACAACATTGTTTACATGTCAATCTCAAGGTATGTCATCAATTGCACCTCCAATTGAAGGTACATTAGCTATCCCCAATGTTGTTGGCATTCCTAATGTTGACACAAATTTACATTTGAGAACTCCTCCTAGATATTTTCATAGAAAACTTAGATTTTTCATTTATATTGATTCCAATTTTTTGAAATGGATGCCTAATAAGATTCAAAAACGTTCATGTCAAAGATATGCACAGAGGATATGGAGTTTATTTTTTGAGAAACTAAGTGAGGGTGGAAGATGCCAACTATTTGTTGAAATGATGAGGCAACCCAAATTTAGGCCCACCATGAAGGCTCTTGGTCTAAGAGTTTCAAATGACTCAAGTAAAAATTCCATTGTAAATAACTTGATGAGTGCATAGGAGAGTGTGGGTTCTACCTCACACACAAAGGATAGTTGTGCCACATGACATTAGATGACAACAACACTATTAAGCAGTCAAACAAGGAACGAGGTGAACCTTACAAAGACAAGTAAGTCTTTGAAAGTAAGTAGATCATCTCTAGTGAGAGCCAAAGGAAGGTGTGAAAGAGTGGAAGATCCAAATATCAATGAGTTATGGGCATTCTCAGGTAGAGTGCCATGGAAAGATAAAAGAATTGCTCAAGCCTTGAGATCTTTAATAGTAGATTATTAGAAGGATAACACAAGGACCTCTCCCAATCAAAGAGATTTTGTAAGAAGGAAATTGATAGTAAAATCCGTGAGCCACATCTAAAGCATTATTTGGATACCACTCAAACCCAATTTTTTGCTGATTTTGTACGAAATTTTCCTAAAATTAAAATATGTCAAAGGTATTTTGAAATTCTAAACCCTTTTTATGTCAAAATAAATCACACACGCACTACTTGTTTTGTAGAGTATATATTGAGTTTTCTAACCATTATGATGTTTATCGACGTATATGTGTAGATATGCATACTGACAATGTTTTGCAAGAATGTAACATAAGGCCTCCACCTAAATCCTCAAGGGAATTCTTATCTTCCATTTTATGTGAAAGGGTGGATGGTCAATGTTTTTACAAGAAGTCATGTTTGGATGGAACATGTGATCATTGTGGTGGCATGCAACATTTTCCAATTTGCTAACACATGGCTAGCACACACACAATTGGAAATGGAATTGTGGAATTTGGAAAATACAAGACAGTGGCCTACAACCTAAAAGATGGGAAAGAAGCAAAGAAGTGTGAATTGGTCAGTGATAAGATTCCATTGTATCAATTTATGGGCATTTTCCATGATTAGGTGGTCTATGAGTATGCAAGGCATACCCATAGAGCTCAATGGTTGGACTCATAGTTCAAGTCATGCAAGGACATGTTTCCACTTCATAGCATAATTTCAATTGTCGACTTCATGGAGAACTACACACTAAATCCATAGAACGAGGTGCAATGACAATACTATAACTCCACATAGGTTGCTATATTTGTGCATATAGCATTCATTCATGCAAATGATAGTACAAATGATAGCAGGAAAGTATTGAGGGAGTATCACTTTTACATCAGTGATGATCGCACACATTCTACAGAGTTTGTGCAAGGTTGATTTCAGATGTTCTATGCTAATCTAGCTAGCAGGGGCATATCATTCAATCAACATAACTGTACATCAAAATTCAAGAACTCCAAAATGTTTTACTAGTTGAGCATGATGCAAAGGATTAGTGGTGTTCCCCATATGTGGAACTTCTTAGAGGTTGGGCATGGAAAGGGGGAGCATGATGGAGTAGGTGCATGTATCAAAAGAGCCTTAGCATGAGAAGAGTTAAAGTACAAAGACAATGTAAAGTTGATAGATTCAAGATCAATTGTTGAGTGGTGCAATCATTCAATGGGTCTAGTTAGTGAATGTAATTCTTTAGTTCATAGATTTTTTCATTTAGTAGATGATACTAACATTGCAAAATATGAGTATTTTTGTACACTAATAGGATCAAGCGAGCTACACTCTTTTAGAAGCTCTAGTGTAGGTACATGGACTATCCATACACAAAAGATGGAATGCTTTTGTTGTGCATGTACACTTAAAGAACGGAATGATTGCCAGTCAACATAGCGGGTTGATAAATGGTTTATAAGAAGTCTAACCCCACTTGACACTTATCAGCTCCTGATGGTTCTAAAAATCATGGAGATACAATCATCCATTGAATTTGATCATGTATCAGACCTACTAGAACTAGGTAATATATCTTACTTTCGGATTTTATTTTGATGTTCATTAAATACATCTAACAAGATGAACATATCAATGCAGGGCATGTTTATGCGGTGATTGCAGATGAAGACAATGAAGAGGGTACAAATTATTACATGTGGATTTGTATCGAGGCCAAAAATAAATTGGAGGCCCTAGTTATAGATGGAGAAAACATAGAATATCATATAGGTTCAGTGGTTATTACTGGAACATGGCTTAGAAGGTACCCAATTAAGAATTTTGTAGTTTGGTTGTTTGATGACTTCGACACACATCAAAAGATTCTTCACTACTCGAATCTTGTCATCACAACCAACATTCATTTGATTAAATATAAGGGAATACCTACGAACAAGAACTTGTGGAAAGTGTGTGAGTCTGACCACGAGGCAATACTTGAAACAATAAAGAGTAGAGCAAACCCAGATGGTTCCTTGGATTGATTTGTAAGTATGCACATTGAATTTGGAAAGTCATGTTATTGATCACTACTTTATGTAAAGCATTTAAGTTTGATTGTAGAAGGGTTTGCAAAATTGCATTATTGTTAATTTGTAAAATGATAATTATACATTGCTCTCTATTGACCACCTTTAAGTTGGTATTCTCTATTGGTGTTTGATTTCATATGTATTTAGGATTGTTATTGATGCATTTGTGACTATCTTTTAACCCACTTATTAATTATATGTTTTCTTTAGTGAAGAGATATGCAAGACTAGTGAAGGAGAAAAAAGGGAAAGGCTTCATTAAAGATTGTCAACTTAAGAAAAGAACAACATCAGTTGTTGGTGCATTTTCTAGTTTTCAATCTTCTCTTTCTTTTCTATTTCGCAGACTTCTCAGATTCTTATATGCTACATATTTTATGTAAATTATGTTTATATATATTTGAACTTTATACGTAGGATCATCAAGAGATGAGAAAGTAGCGAAAGATGGGCCACATCACCATTGTGGGACCTTCAATTGATCTACTTATAACATGCATGAAGGTGATAATAGATCTGGTATTTTAATGATTTTTATGTGAGTCCATGTCTAAAATTGTTAGGCTTTCAATGTGGGTTTTTTGTGGACCAAATTCTAGTGAGAGTACACAACCATAGAGAGGCTACTACCCATTTGTTTCCAAGGGAGCATGAAATGTACATGTTTTGAAGCATTTTGGAATGTAAATAACTGGGCCACCTGAGGTGGATTGGAGAAAATAAACTGGGCATCAACTCCTTTTGTTTCTTCTTGTACAATATATTTCATGATCTGGGTTGCAAATGAGATGATTATTGTTAAAAATGAAGGTAAATTTGTAGCTTAAAAATTGTAAAACTATGAGACTGTAGATTTAATTAAGTATTCTTTGTCACAATTATTCATGCATGATTAATAAATTTAGATCAATTCTTTGTAAATGATTATTCTCTTTAGATCAATTTTATCATTTGTAGAACTAGATAGAAGATTGTAGAAGAATGTAGATAGAAGATAGAAGTGACACAACATATACGTGGAGAAACCCTTTCAGGAAAAAACTCCACTAGAACCTATAGTGCTTGTATTATTTAACCTTAGAATAAGATTACAATAATACTGTATCAATCCTTGATTGATATGCTTCATTTTTCTTCAACAATGCTTATTCACAACCTGCAATAAACTCTCTTAAAACTCTTATGCACTTGCTGCAATATAAAGACAATAATGAGCATTGTAAACTCCTAAGAGTTGAAAATTACAAGAGAATAAAACTCCTCTCAAAAATCTATGCCAAGAATGTACAAGTAGAGTTTCATCATGTAACATGAAGTCAAAACCAAAGTCTCCTCAATTTAGGCGCCCCAAACTGAACACTTAACTAAACTCTGGTCACGAAGATATCTTTTAAAATCTAGCTCAAAGTTGGTGCCCAAGAATGGGTCCCACTTAATAAATCCTTGTAAATATATTCTCATGCAAAATGTGTTAACTAAAAGAAGCCAACTTGGGCACCCAAGGTGGGCCCAAGTCAATCTTGGTTAACTAAAACATATCTCTCCATCAATTCATGAAAAATTTATGCATGATTGATCATCCCCACTTAACTAAAAGTATCCACCTGTTATCTATCATGCAACTGAGGTCATTAGTCAAGTCAACTAGTATACAACTCAAAATAACTACATGCAACTAAAGATAATTGAACCATAACTAAACTAAACTGAACTGAACTGAACTGAACTGAACTGAACTGATATTGAACTAATACTAAACTGATAGTGCCACTCCACTCTTGTAATTATCAATCCCTATTTTTTAGGAACCTAGACATGAATTATTGAAGTGTTATCAATCCTCCAAATAGTTAATTGAAACAAGGTGGGTTCCACCTTCCATGTGGGTGCCCCATGTGCTCCTATTATTTAGGAACTCGTCTTGGATGCCCCCACATGTTCCTATTATTTAGGAATAATTACATATGTTAATTTACATGTTTATTTCATTCGAATTTAATCTCTTTCTAATCCTAGTGTTAGGGAACACTTTTTAAGGACTTAGGAGATACATGAAATATATTTAGGGTTGAAATTAAATGGCATACTATTCCAAACATTTTCCCACTTGACATTATGCATTGCAATTATTCTAAATAAGGAATCATTATTATAAATCAAGTACAGGACTCAAGGCCAATAGCCTTCCTGCACCAAGAGAACTTATCTGTAGGAATTGGTTTCGTAAGATAATCTACAACATTGATCAAAGTGTCAACTTTCTCAATCAATACATTCCCACTCTCAAAAATTTCTCTCACAAAATGATATTTAACATCAAAATTCTCGGTACGAGCATGATACATAGGATTTTTGGTTAAACAAATAGCACTCTGACTATCACATTCAAGTCTAATTTTCTTGCAATTAAAACCAATACCTTTCTGAAGTCTCTGTAACCAAACTACCTCTTTAGAGGCATGTGTAGCAGCCATGTACTCTTATTGTGTGGTGGACAAAGCAATCATGAGCTGCCTCTTACTCATCCAACTAACCTCAGCTCCAAACAAAGTAAACACATAGCCACTTGTCAACCTCTGACTGTCCAAGTCTCTTGCCCAATCTAAATCAACAAAAACCTGTATGTCCGATGATCTATGCATAATAGCAATATCATTAGCACCATGATAAACCAAAAAGTAATCATAATTACCTCGTAAATACCTAAACACTCTCTTAACATAAGTCCAATGTTCTTTACTAGGGTTAGACATAAACCTACTTAAAACTCCCACTACTTGGGCTATATATGGGTTTGTACAGACCATTGCATACATCAAACTACCCACTACACTAGTATATGGAATTTCAGACATTTCCTCATGATCAAAATCAGATTTAGGACTCATGTCTAAACTTAACTTTGTGCCAACTAGTAAAGGAATATTAATTGGTTTACTGTCCTTCATATTAAACCATTTCAAAAAATTATCAACATAGTTTCCTTGAAGTAAGAAAAGATTTTTGTTACCTCTATCTTGCTGATCTCCATACCAAGGATATATTTTGTAGTCCCTAGATCTTTCATCTCAAATGTGCTAGAGAGTTGTGCTTTCAATTCTTTGATCATTACCTTGTTGTTACCAACAAACAACATGTCATCAACATACAAGATAATAGTTAAAATTTGATCATCAATACATTTTATGTAAACATAATGATCTTCCTCACTCCTAACATAACCAATTTTCAATGCAAAAGCATCAAACTTCTGGTACCATATTCTATGCGACAGTTTCAATCCATATAAAGATCTCTTTAACTTGCAAACCAAAGATTATTTTCCTTTTACAACAAAACCATCAAGTTGCCGCATATAAATCTCCTCATCAAGATCCCCATGCAAGAAATCAATTTTCACATCCATCTGCTCTATCTCAAAATCATGAGCAACAACAATAGATTAAAATAATCTAATAGAAGTTAATTTAGAAACAAGAGAGAAGATTTCATTAAATTCAACTCTCTCTCTTTGGGAGTAGCCCTTGGCTACTAATCTAGCCTTGTAACTTTCGAGATTACCATCTACTCCAATTTTCTTTTTAAAGATCCATTTACAACCAATGGCATTTCTTACTTTGGGAAAACTCTCAAGATCCCATGTGTCACAAGCATCCAAGGAATCCATTTCCTCATGCATATCTTGTGACCAAAGCTTGTTCTCATTTGAAGACAAAGCTTCCCTGTAAGAACTGGGTTCATCATTAGTACTCATCAAAGCAAATATACAATGGAAATTAGGTGGGCTATACCTATCAACAGGATTTCATTGTCTTGTGGATCTTCTCAAAGAAGGTTCTTCTTGTTCCTCAATATGCTCATCACAGGAATCTATCTCAGAACTCTGTGAACTCTCCTCATCCAATCCAACAATTTTTTCTTCAACATGTGCATCTTCATGCTTCTTAGTTTTTGTCTCAAAATGCATTGTTCGAGAAGTATCCTTCTCTTTTGGTTGTTCTTCTCCAGTTTAAGCTCTAAATTCCCTGAAAATCACATCTCTAGATAAAGTAATTTTTTAGGTTAGAGGATTCCAAAGCTTGTAACCTTTTACATTTTCACCATAACCTATGAATATGCATTTATGTGCTTTTGGATCCAGCTTAGACCGCTTTTCTTTAGGCACATGAAAAAAATCCTCACAACCAAAAATCCTTAAATGTGCAACACTAGGTTTCCTACCTAACCACATTTCATAAGGGGTTTTATCTTCAATAGATGAACTAGGAGATATATTGATTAAATAACAAGTACATACCACCTCAGCCCAAAGGCACCGATCTAGCTTAGCACTACTTAACATACTCCTAGCTCTTTCCGTTAAGGTTCAGTTCATCCTTTCTGCTACTCCATTTTGTTGAGGTGTATATGGAGTAGTATTCTATCTCACAATTCCTGCATGCTTACAATAGTCATCAAATTCCTTAGAACAATATTCACCACCATTATCTGATCTCAACACTTTTATCTTATGATCTGATTGTTTCTCAACCAAAGCCTTAAATTATTTAAACTTGTTGAACACATCATATTTGTTATGCATAAAATAGATCCAAGTGTATCTTGAGACATCATCAATAAATGTGACATAATATATAGATTTTCCAATAGACTCAGCATCCACAAGACCCATAACATATAAGTGAATAATCTCTAATAATCTTTTAGCTTTATTTGTTCCATTAGGAAATGAAGATCTAGATTGCTTTCCAAACTCGTAATGCTCACAAAAATCATTTTTACCAATATTATAATCAGGAATACTATCAACCAATTTCTTATTAAGAATGTTCCTAAGACCTTTTTCACCAATGTGGCCCAATCTATGGTGCCACAACATACATGTATTTTCAGCTTTAGTTACATTGGATAATTTATTCAAATTAGAGATATTAAGCTTAAACAAAGTGGACCAATTTGAGATCCTTTAGCAACCACCTTTTTTAAATGTCACATGAATTCCAAAATCATTGAACTTAGATACATAAAGTAGATTTCTAGCAAGTCCTAGAATATGTAAAACATCATTAAGGGTGTTAACCCTACCATCACTGAAACACAACTTTACCTCTCCTTTTCCCACAATATTTGTTGTGCTATTATCTCCAAAGAAGACATTGCCTCCATCATATTCAATATACTTAAAGAACCACTCCTTGTTAGGAGTCATATGATAGGAGAAACTTGAATCAATAAGCCAAGAGTCATCACTAACATTTTTACATGAAATGATCAATGCATCATTACTGTCATCCGAGGATTTCTCTGTAGAAGCATCAAAACTCTTTTTCTTTCTTTTACAATCCTTCTTTATATGTCTCGATTTCCCATAGTTCCAACACTTTACCTTACTCTTACCAGGGGTTTTAGACCATCCTTTTGAGTTACCCTTTCCTTTCTTATCTCCTTTGGGTTCCTTTTCCTTAGGCCTACCTCTTACGAACAAGGCATCTTGGGAACCCGATTTAGAATTCATCCTCATCTACTTTGATAAGAGAGTAGGAAATATATTGTCCATCTTAGGATCTGCACCACTACCACTGATAGCAACAATTAGATTTTCCCAAGACTCTAGTAAAGAGCAAAGTAACAAAATGCATTTATCTTCATCTTCTAGCTTTACATCTACAAATGCTAACTGAAACATAAATCAAATTGAAAGAATTTAAATGATGTGCAATAGAATCACCAACTTTCATCTTTAAAGAATACAACTATCTTTTTAGATACAACTTATTAGTAAGACTTTTGGTTTGATAGATATCACCTATTCTCTTCCATAATTTATATGTGGTAGTTTCATTTGAAACATTCAAGAGAACAAAATCAGAAAGACATAATCTTATGGTTCCTCTTGCCTTCTTATCAAGCTTAGCCTAATCCTCATCCAACATAGATTTAGGTGTCTTTTTATCATTACAAACAACTAACCATTGATCTCTCTCTTCACGGAGATCCTCCATTTTTAGTTTCCACAACTCTTAACTAGATCCATTGAATCTCTCAATATCTAGATGAGAAGTAGAAGTAATTGCAACATGCTTCTTTTACAAATCTGCAATAACACAATAGTAAAAGCTCCCACTACAGCCAAAAAACCATCAAACTTTTAAGAGAAAGGCGTCCCAAACTCTACCCAACCATTAGCTCTGATACCAAATGAGGAAATGTCTGAAATTCCATATGCTAGTGCAGTTGGTAGTTTGATGTATGCAATGGTCTGTACAAGATCAGATATAGCCCAAGAAGTGGGAGTTCTAAGTAGGTTTATGTCTAACCCTGGTAAAGAACATTGGACTTATGTTTTAAGTAGTTTTCTTCTTGTACAATATATTTCATGATCTGGGTTGCAAATGGGATGATTATTTCCCTGCATGTATTTCTACAAGTATTAAGAAATGAGAGGATTTTCAAGATGTTCTTCCATCACTATTGTAATATTTGTTATTGATTTAGTGTATTTTTTGATATACAAAAATTGTGAGAAATTAATACATGCAAATGTGTATATTCCTTAATATATGCCTCAATTAAATGTGTATATTAAATTTAAAGCTAGTTGTAATGGTTTATGGTTTACATTTAAATTTGTCTTGAAGGAAAAGCATGTGGATTTATGAAAAAATCTAAAAACAATGCCTTCTATTGTACAAAGGAATATTTTATTACTCTTCTATAAACTGTAGAAATCCTTCTTGATGCAAAGGAAGGACAATCAACATGAAAACATACCCAAAAGGAAAATCATTCTTGCATGTTCTTCATAGCTGCTCCTAAATGCACTTTTACCAGACCTAGCAATGAACCTACTTGGAGACCTTGATTCAACACAATGTAGAGATAGTGTGAACATCATGGCTGAATTGTCTAAGGGACTTGAATGGTCATAATAATTTTTTTGTGGAGACTCAACAATGCAACAATTCATGGGGCTTACAAGATTTGTGTTGTTCAAACTAGGAAAGGCAACATTAATGGCCTAAAGCCAAATAAATAAAGATTTCTTCAAACCCTCAACCACTAACTTGGAGGCCTTTTTAGAACATTTCAAAGGTGTTTCCATCAGCTATTCACTACCAAGATTCATTCAAAGCACCAACTTGCTTGGACACTAGCACCTTGCTTTTATTGCAAAAATAATCCTCTTGGGGCAGTCATAAAATGACTTGTATTAACCCTTCAAAAATGCTCAAAACCCCAAGGTACATGTCTGCAAGACCTCTCCACATATTCCCAACACTTTCACCAACCACAAAGAACCCAAACCATTCCTAATTTCACTCAAAAATTATAGCCTATTCATGCTTTTTCCAACCATTTACAATTGATTCCAATGATTAGGAAGTATTTTCTTGATTGCATGTAATCGTTACCTGATTTTTGACAACTTGCTAAAAATGCATGACAACTTTTCTTGCCAATTTGACAACTTTTCGTAACTTTTAAATCAACAACCCTCTAAGCATAGTAAAGTGAACTACATGATTTCACATGGTCATGAATGACCTTAGGAAACTCCTAAACACACCAAAAAACTCCTAACCACACCAAAAAACTCCTAAAACCAAAATTACACAAAATACCAAAAGGGCAGAACAACATGAACAGTGGGGGAAACAATGTTTCAATACCCTCCAACACCTTTGACAACTCTAAAAAATTCTTCAACTAACAAATCTCTCCAAGTAGTCACTTGGAATTTGGTGCTCTTGTCAATTTTGGCAACATAGTCACATGGCCAATAGCACAAACAAAGGATGGAACAACTTGAGCACATACCGAGTGAATGCATTAGAGTCAAAAGGTCAATGGAATGGACTTCCAAGTGAATCTTTCCATTAAGACACTTCATTTGAAGCAAGGAGATTTCCAAATTTTCCAAGGATTTACATGTGTGGTAATCAATAATTTTTCAATAACTTTTAGCTTATTTAGGTGAGGCACTAGTTTTCACTCTGAGCTACATTCAATCGACATAATCCCTTATGAATCCGAAGTACAAAATGACTGCAATCTTTGATGGGTTGTTACTCAGAAATCATGATGCTTAGAAACTTCTTGTTTGAGGCTATGGGATCATGTTGGGCCCCTCTACAATAACCTCTCTCAATTTTCTCTATCTTGGAGGCGTTTTCCCATGGTGGCAATATTTTTCTTGGGGAAAAGTTGTCAAATGAAAGTAATGCAAAGTTGCAAAGTGGTGCAACTTTCATTTTACAACTTGTGTGACCAAAAAAACTATTCTGATGCATCCGAGTGGGTACATTTAGGCTAGGAATGGTTCTCTTTCACACCCAAACATGCCAAATCACTCTGAGCTATGTTTAATTGACAGAATCCCTTAAAAGTCGAAAGTGCAAAATGGCTGCAATCTTCGATAGGATGTTACTCGAACATTGTGACACTTAGAAAATTCTCCTCTTATTATATGGGTTCATGTTGGGCCCCTCTACAATAACCTCTCTTAGTTTTTTTCTATCTCAAAGATATTTTCCCATGGTCACAAATTTTGACTTGGAGAAAAAGTTGTCAAATTCAAATAGTTGAAAGTTGCAAAGTGGTGCAAGTTTTGTTTTGTAACTCGTGTGACCAAAAAAACTATTTTGACGTGTCTAGGTGGGTACATTTACATTAGGCATAGTCCTCTTTCACACCCAAACATGTTGAATCACTTCGAACTACATTTAATAGGCATAATCCCTTACGAGTCCAAAGTGCAAAATAGTTGCAATCTCCAACATGCTATTACTCGTATACCATGAGACTTAGAAACTTCTTGTCTCAACCTATGGGATCATATTGGGCCCCTATACAATAAAATCTCTCGGTTTCACTACTTCAGAGGCATTTTCTCGTGGTGGAAAATTTCCACTTGCAGAAAAAGTTGTCAAATGCAAGTAGTTGAAAGTTGCAAAGTGGTGCAACTTTTGTTCTACAACTCGTGTGACCAAATGAACTGTTCCAATGCATCCGGTTGGGTATGTTTATGTTAGGCATGGTCTTGTTTCTCACCCAAACATTTTGAAACACTCTGAGCTACATTCAACCGGTAGAATCCCTTAAGAGTCTAAAGTGCAAAATGGTTGCAAACTTTAGCATGATGTTACTCAGATACCATGATTCTTAGAAAATTCTTGTCTAAGCCTATGGGATTATGTTGGGATCCTATCCAATAACCTCTCTCAGTTTTTCCTATCTTGGAGGCCTTTTCTCGTGGTGGTGAATTTTCACTTGGGGAAAAAGTTATCAAATGCAAGTAGTTGAAAGTTGCAAAGTGATGCAACTTTTGCTCTGCAACTTGTGTGACCAAAATTATTTTGACACATCTAGGTGGATATGATTATGCTAGGAATGGTCCTCTTTTGCACCCAAACACGCCGAATTGCTCTGAACTACATTCAACTGGCAGAATCCCTTAAGAGTCCAAAGTGCAAAATGACTACAAACTTTAGCATGATGTTAGTCAGATATCATAATACTTAGAAACTTCTCATCTAAGCCTACGAGATCGCTTTGGGCCCCACTACAATAACCTCTCTTAGTTTTCACTATCTCAGAGGCGTTTTCCCATGGTGGAAAATTTTCACTTAGGGAAAACTTATCAAATGCAAGTAGTTGAAAGTTTCAAAGTGGTGCAACTTTCATTTTGCAGCTCGTGTGACCAAATGAACTATTCCAATGTGTCTAGGTGAGAATTTTTACACTAGGCATGGTCCTCTTTCACACCCAAACATGTTAAATCACTTTAAGCTACATTCAACCGACAAAATCCCTTAAGAGTCCAAAGTGCAAAATGGATGCAAAAATTCAACATGCTCTTACTCAGACACCATGATGCTTATAAAATTCTTGTATAAGCCTCTAGTATTGCATTGGGCCCCTCTACAATAACCTCTCTTGATTTTTTCTATTTTGGAGGCATTTTCTTGTGGTGGTGAATTTTCACTTGGGGAAAAAGTTATCAAATGCAAGTAGTTGAAAGTTGCAAAGTGGTGCAAATTTTGTTCTGCAGCTCGTGTGACCAAACAAATTGTTCCAATGTGTTTGGGTTGGTACATTTACGCTAGGCATGGTCCTCTTTCACAACCAAATACATTGAATTGCTCCAAGCTACATTCAACCGATAGAATCCCTTAAGAGTCCAAAGTTTAAAATGGCTGCATTCTTAAACATGTTGTTATTCAAATACCGTGATGCTTATAAACTTCTCATCTAAGCCTATGGGATTGTGCTGGGCCCCTCTACAATAACCTCTCTCATTTTTCCCTATCTTCAACATGGTGGCGAATTTTCACTCGGGGAAAAAGTTGTTAAATGCAAGTAGTGCAAAGTTGCAAAGTGGTGCAACTTTCGTTCTGTAACTCATGTGATGAAATGAACTATTCTAACACATCCAAGTGGGTACGTTTACACTAGGAATGGTCCTCTTTCATATCCAAACATGTCAAATCTCTCTGAGCTACGTTCAATCGACAAAATCCCTTAAGAGTCCAAAGTGCAAAATGTTTGCAATCTTCAACATGTTGTTACTTGGATACTGTGACACTTAGAAAATTATTGTCTGAGCCTATGGGATCAAGTTGGGACCCTCTATAATAAAATCTCTTGGTTTTCTCTATCTTGGAGGTGTTTTCCTGTGGTGGTGAATTTTTGTTGGGGAAAAAGTTATCAAATACAAGTAGTGCAAAGTTGCAAAGTGGTGCAACTTTCATTTTACAACTCGTGTGACCAAAAAAATTTTTTTGATGCATCTGAGTGGGTATGTTTACACTAGGAATGGTCCTCCTTTACACCCAAACATGTCAAATCGCTTTGAGCTACATTCAACTGACAAAATCCCTTATGAGTCCAAAGTGCAAAATGGTTGCAATCTTGAACAGTTGTTACTCGAATACTATGATGCTTAGAAAATTTTTGTCTAAGCCTATGGGATCATGTTGGGCCCCTTTACAATAACCTCTCTTAGTTTTTTCTACCTCAGAGGTGTTTTCCCATGGTGGAAAATTTCCACTTGGAGAAAAAGTTGTCAAATGCAAGTAGTGCAAAGTTACAAAGTGGTACAACTTTCGTTCTGCGACTCATGTGACCAAATGAATTATTCTGACACGTTCAAGTGGGTACGTTTACACTAGGCATGGTTCTCTTTCACACTCAAACATGTCAAATCACTCTGAGCTACATTCAACCGACATAATCCCTTAAGAGTCCAAAGTGCAAAATGGCTGCAATCTTTAGCATGTTGTTACTCAGATACCGTGATGCTTAGAAAATTCTCAACTAAGCCTATGGGATTATGTTGGGACCCTCTACAATAACCTCTCTCGAGTTTTTCTATCTCAAAGGTGTTTTCCCTTGGTGGTGACTTTTCATTTGGGGAAAAATTTGGCAAATGTAAGTAGTGCAAAGTTGCAAAGTGGTGCAACTTTCGTTCTCCAACTTGTGTGACCAAACAAATTGTTCTGATGCATCTGGGTGGGTACGTTTATACTAGGCATGGTCCTGTTTTACATCCAAACATGTCGAATCACTCTGAGCTATGTTCAACCAACTGAATCCCTTAAGAGTCTGAACTGTAGTTGTTGTCACTGAATAGTGCACCCTTGTTGAGATGCAAAACTCAGCCTAGTAGTGAAACATTGGATCTAGATATTCAATATCCATGATGTATGGTTTTTTCATTCTCTAGAGTTATAAAACATGATAAGGCAGCAGTTATAGGACCATGTTTCTCGATGATTTGTCATATTATTTCATGCATAGAAAATAGAAGGAGGTTTTTTAACTTATTTAAATGATGAATATGGGAGAAATGTGATAACTACAGATGGGTGATGCATCTAGAAATCAAGCTTATATTGTTATTCATAGACATCTAATATATTCATAATATCATTAAAATTGACCTATGCATTAATTTCATTTAATGATATGTCGAGTGTTGTGATATTAGCATACACAAAAAAAAATTGTTGGTTGGATCAACAACTATCATGTGTTTTGATGCACGTTCATACACGTTCATAGAGGCATATATATATATTCTTGTGAGGTTTGAAACATCCACTTGTTCTATAGATGCAACTGTAATGATTGCTAAGCTTTAGAATCAGAACCATTAGTTGTTGGATGCCAACCTCAACCATGAATCAAGAGCAATATGTTTTGCTATGATATTTTTTATGGGAAGTAGCTCATACATTTCATTTGAAACATTTTGGTGTTAAATTCCTTGCCACTAGACAATAATATAACTCAAGAAGCATGGATCATACACACAAATACATGAAGTATACACATGAATCAGAAAGAATACACATGAACACCTGAATTATATATTGGAAGCATGAAGCATACACTTGAATACACACAATATACATGAAGTATACACGTGAATAAGTGAAGAATACATGTGAATAAGTGAAGCACAAGTAATTGAAGCATTGTAAAGGATACAAATCACTAGGAATGTAGCTTATTTACACAATATGCATTAGATGGAGCTTATTGAGCAATTAATAGTAATTAATTAAGCATTAGATGTAAACAAAATCCATGCCTACAACATTCAAGCATACAATTTACACAATACGAATGATAACATCATTCAAGAATGGAAATAGAAAAATAATATTTTTTTTAATCAAAAAGTTGTAAGGTTATACAATGATATATATTGATAAAAGTATATACAATATATCCAAAAAATCCATACAGGCTTAGTAAAAAGAGCCATATGGACATAAAATGTCACATATATATTGATAGTACAAAACATATGTTCCAAAATGCCACATAGACATACAAAAAATGACCCTAATACATAGTAATTTCCCTCTAGGGGAAGGAAAAAGATCTTGTGCTGCCTTCAAAATTCAGCTGGATGGAGTGCCTGTTGGTTCTCTTGTCTTTTAAACACGCTCACTAGTCATCCTCTCTTCACTCTGGACCTTCAACTAATAAAATAAAAAGTAAAGATGTTAATATAGAAATTGAATTGTGGAATGACATATAACAAAATATAATCACTTATCACATACATATAGTCATCATGCACATTTACAAAATTACCACGTCCACGATCTGGAGTGACAACCACCTGTAGAAATATCAAGATAGAAATTAAACTACATAAAAGTATCATGAAAAAATTATATAATAGACCATGAAAGAGAAAATATAATGTCAAATTGAATAATCTATTGCATACCTCTCTTAATGGATTAGAATTGGCTATTGCTACAACAACTACATGGTCCATCGTGCCACCAACATCACCGGGGCTATCTGATGTCAACAAATGCAAATGAAACAACATATTTAACAATAATATAAAGAAGTTCAGGTAGTCCCTTTATAACTATCATAAATGAAAGAGTAAATGGTTGGCCTTAGTTGAGACTACAATATAATGCTTATAGATCCTAGAATGGTGAAAGTACTAAGTCCACTAGGATATTCCAAACTCTTAAAAATTCCATAGTTCAATGCTCATTGAGATTTGTATTGCATATATTGATGAACTAATGTTAATGAGGGCATGTTGTCAACATAGTGATAATGCCACAATGAATTTCACATGAATGAAGTAAGGATTACTATGTTACTAGCATTTTTCAAAGGGGTAATGGAACATACGATGAATTAGGACGTGCCTAGGGTTTTACTATCGCACATGAAGTTGGTTGTTGAGGTGTGCAATAGTAATGGAGAAGACAACTTTGGTCAATAATGAGTGGAAGGAAATATTTCTTCTAATAGTGTATAGGATAAAATCTGGATGGAGGTGCTACAACATAGAAGGGATAAAGAGACAAGACCAATAGGGGATAATGGAACATATGGTGAAATAATAGAGGGTAAAATGGGATGGGATTCAAATGCAATAATGGAACATGGTGATGAGTCTAGTTTTTGGGCTAGTTATGGGTAGAATCCATAGTCTATTTGCTTAAATTACCATGGACTTTGATATTGCATGACTGACACTTTTATATAATTTCTCTCAAACCTTACGACATTTGGGTTTAATTCCCTTTCTACCAGTTTTAATGATGTTAACTTATTATGTGTACTATCTATATTAATATTGCATGTGATTGATGGATGTTCTTTAAGATAATTTTAGCTATGCAATTATTATGCATACTGACGTTTCCATGCAAACATGATTGGAAATGCTAAGTTGAGAAACGCAACCACCAGTTGGTCATGCAGAGGAAGTGTGTGAAGGTCAACTAGAGGACGATGGTGGATGATTCCCATGTCAACCACATGTAACTACCTTATGTTGATCTTTAATGACATTGAGCAATATGGGCGTTACTGCAGTGGTCGAGTCCACGTTTGGGCCTACATGTCTGAACGAATTCCCTTGCATATGTAACCACCCTTCCACTCTTTTCTCTATTTTCCCTAAATGGCATCCTCTCAGTTAGTGGGAGTTGACTGCCCTGTTTAGATGATAAATAAGGTTCGGATCCTCCTTCTGAGAGAGTGGATCACCAAGTTATTGTACAAGCTAAGAATACCAGACATACTCTTTTGTATTTGTATTTTCCAATGAATGAAATGAGATTCTGAATTGAGTATCTAAGTTTAATCTAAGTTTCCATTAGTTTTAGAGGATACTCATCCAAGGGGGCCCACTTGGTGAGTAATCCGTTAGCTTAGATATATTAGTATTAGCTTTTGTTTAGTACTTGGTAAGAATCTAGCATTGATTGTTCCTGCATCCACTAGAATTACATTCTATGACTGTTCCTGTAGCCAAAGCAGGTAGAGTAGTTTCCTGTTTGCTGCTCATACTTTCATTTTTGTTATGCATGTTTAGTTTGAGTTTTATTTTTAAGTAGTGTTCAACCTTTTCTTAATTTCTTTCCATGCAATTTACTTTCAACATTAGTCTTTCTTAGTTGTAGAATGAAGATGACTACTTTGAAGTTCCTAGTGCACATACTATGCTGACCCATTTCAAGTTCACGTCCCTAGATTGATAATTTAAATGTACCTTCATGATGGTTAAGATGGTTATTCAGGTCAGATGCCCAATCTCTGAATCATGGTTGTAAATGCTTGGTTATTGAAATCATTGTAGGAGGCCAACACATGGGATGGACTAGAATAGATTAATGGGATGGGCTAGGATGGGATACAAAAATATAGCGTGAAATATTAGAGGTTAATGGGATGGGATTAGGAGGGAATAAAGGAACATAGGGTGAATTAGGGAAAGATAGTGGGACAAGACCAAGAGGGGATAATGGGATGGGAATAGAAGGGATTAATGGAACATAGGATGGACTAGTATAGATTGATGGGATGGGCTAGGAAGGGATTAAAAAAAATAGGGTGGACAATTAGAGGTTAATGGGATGCAATAAGTAGGGAATAATGCAACATAGGGTGAATTAGAAGCTATCTAGAGTTTGGCTATAGTACATGAAGTGCGAAATTGACCTATGTGTAGTAATCATAGAGAAGAGTTATCTAGGATGAAACATGGATAAATATGGTATAACATAGAATAGATAAAGGAACATAGGGTGGAACATAGGGGATCATGGAACATCTAGGGTGAAATAATAATGGGTACAATAAGATCGTAGTAGAAGGGCATAATGTCACATAGGATGGACTAGAGGATATTAGTGGGATGGGCTAGGAGGGGATCATGGAAAATAGGGTGAACTATTAAATGTTAATGGGATGGGATTAGGAAGGAATAAAGGAATAAAAATTGAATTAGGAGAAGATAATGTGACATGATCAAGAGGGGATGATGGAACATAGAATGGACTAGTAGAGATTAATTGGATGAGATAGGATGGGATAATAAAACATTTTTATGGTGAAGTATACTAGAGGTTAATGGGAAGTAATTAGGAGGGAATATTAGACCATAAAGTGAATTAGACGGTATCTAAGGTTTGAATATAGGACATGAAGTGAGAACTTGAGGTGTGTAGTAATAATGTATTAAATATTTGGTCAATAATGAGAAGGAAAGGTTTCTTGTAACGATATGTGTATAAGATGAAACATGGAGGAAGGTAGTATAATGTATAAGGTGTTAAAGATTGGGATATGTGATATAAAATGGCTAAAATATGTGTGATGAAAGGGATGGAAGAATGAGATGGACATTGAATGGTAAATATAATTAGGATCTCACAAGACCAACCAATGTTTGTGTTTCTCATCAATTTCTTAGATTTGTATACACAAAATTATGAAAAATAGCTAGCATTGTTTTACAACACCATTAATGAATAAAGGCTACCTAAGTGAAAGTTGTTTGAGGACATGAATTGCGAGGTGTGGATTTTGAAGGTCCACCAGGAAACTATTTGACATCCAAAGCATGTTATGAGACAAACATTCAAATATAACATTCAATTGTTCAAATGCATTAATAATATCTTTAATACTAGTTGCGTACCTATGGACTCAACGTCAAGAATGAATAAGTGTATATAGGAATGGAGCACGTCTCATCAACACTTCGACCTTGAAATTTCATCATATCAATATTCTACTAATTTAGTTATGCTTTAATTTAAAAATATAATTTAGTAAACAAATTAAATGAACTTGCTGAATTTTACTTGAATGTCAATGCCGAATGTATTATTCAACAAATCATCTGTGAAAGTCATCACCTCTGCAACTAATTTAGGTTGTGTAGTTGCATCCCAAGCACTTTGATAATCGTATGAGCAAACAACACCACAAGAACCACAATGGTGGGGTGGAGCTCGAGGCCTACGTGTCTCCTCCACATCAGGCTCTACTAGAGGCCTCACACACTATATAATGGTTTGGGTGAGTGAGCTAATCGACTTCAGCGTGTCCACCTCTAGATCATCCTTAATAATGGAAGGAGTGACAACATGATCCACCATGGGTTTGGCCAAGGTTCTCAGTGCCAACTATGGATTATGTAACATAGCAGGTCTATCATGTGTGGAGCCCCCACCTCTACCCTGAAAGTCTAAGATGTCAAAATAATTTGGCATCTTATTGAGGACAAACTCACAGTAGAGTTTCCTCAAAAATTATTGTGGTACCTCATGGATATTGCATGGAGGTTGGTCAAATACCATCCACCACCACTCCCAAAATTTATTTTTAATTAACTCATGGTGCCACCAATGGATGGGAAACCTCCTGCATGCATGAGACAAAGGTGCCTTGGTTCTCAGGTTTGTAAATAGGGAACACAAGTCGGCTTTGCTAATTTTTCTGTTTCACATCTGCATATGACAAACCACTAGCATAAAATTTTCTCATCTCATGCCTCTTATTTGACCAAAAAATTATTTTCTCGCTCATTTCTCCTACATGAGATAAAATTGACTCCAATGATTCAACAATCCATCTCCTATAAGGGTGGGTTTCGACATGCTCGATTAATCTTCCAATTAATTGTTCAATGTCTCTTTTATTGTTTTCAATTTGATTTAGGATATTTTCTTGTGTTTATTGAGGATGCCTATGAATTGATGGAGCGGTTTTAGGTTGTTCTTGTATAGGTGGCTCTTCGTGAGGGGGTGATTGTGGATTCTCAATGTTTGGAGGTGGAGATTCATTCCCTGAGAATCAGAACAAAGTTTTATTAAAAAAACCTATTTCAATCTACATTCTAAATGAAATTCAAAATAAAAAAAATAAAAAAATGTACCTCTTCACAATATTCGACCTCTTTGGTGAGTTGGTGGCATCCTTGTGAATAATTGCAAGCTAAGAGTGCAAAAAATAAAAGAGATTTGGTGAGCACGAGTTGTAGAGATCAAAACCTCCAAGCCAAGCCATGTGTTGAAAATAAAATGAGGTTTGGAATGCGTTTTTTTCTTTTAATTCACTTTTTCATTTGGCGCATACCAAACTTGGTGCATGCCAAATAACTTAAAGTCATTTGGCGCTCACCAAATTTGGCATGCGCCAAATGTTCAATTTGGATGTTTTTTCTATTTTTGGCTTCAAAATTGTGTCATAGATTGGTGCACTTACCCTTAATTCAAAACTCTCCTAATTATCACACCATGCTTCAAACAACCTTACAACAAGTTTTGATCCCTCGTAATACAAATGAAAATGATGTGGTAGCTCTAATATAAGGAATGAATACAGTTAATGTAGACATTACCTTTCATCAACATGAGATCCCTCTCTTGGAGATGAGAAAGAAACATGATGCCTTCATGATAATAGAAAAATTCAATAGAATGGGAATAAAAAGAACCTTTGTTTATAATGGCTCAACTCTTATTGTGTGCAATGTGATGCTTTTAGATAGATTGGGCATGGACACATAAAAAATTGAACCTAACTCCTTATCGATTCGAGGATTTGACAATGTAGGAAAGTAACCACTCTCTGTGATTACTTTACCTATTACAATCGGAAAGGATACCTTACAAACTCATATTCATTTTATGCCTCATGACCTTTCATACAATATTCTTTTAGGAAGACCTTGGATTCATGAGATGAATGCGGTACCTTCGACTTTGCATCGTATCATGAAGTATGTCTATAAAAACAAGGTATACCAAGTTGAAATAGACCCCGAGCCTGAAAGTTGCTTACAAGTTGAAAAAGGAATGACAAGTCCTCTAAGAACATTAATTCTAACATCAAACATAGAACCTATGAAAGAGGAGAAAGAAGAGAGAGAAAAAGTGTCAAAATTATTGGATGTTGATTGGGGTTCTTTAGAATTCACACCATTTATGGGAGAGTACATAATCGCATGTAAACAAGATGACAAAAAAGAACAACCAATGGTGATGTCAACAAAGAATTCATAAGAACAATCACAAGAATATACCTCATCTACTTTAGAGTAATACACAAGTTATACAACAAACTTTGATGAGATAGATTATCAATAGCCACCAAACCCGAAAGAAATGGAAAAAATTTATGGGAAAGACTATAAGTTCATGAAACAACTTGGTTATAGTGGAAAAGGATGTGGCAAGAAAGATAAAGGTATTCATGTTCTTATAGAACCTAATATGCAAGAAACAAAAAGTGTTTTCTGATATTTCCATTCTAAGATCACACAAGCAATGAAAAGACCCTCACTAAACATCAACACCATCATGTGTAACCCTAAAACAACTCTCAACTTGAAGCAGCCAGAATTGATTGATACAAATTGTGAAGAATCATTGGTTTTTCGAAAATGATGAAGCCTTAAAATAAATGCTAGGATTTTATGACAAACCATTCAATCCTCCTAAAAAGAGGTGGGTTACATGTGCTATGATTAGTACTAAGAAAAATCCAATGAAGAGGAAAGTAGTGAAGTTGACATGAATAGAGAAGAATACAACCTTGAATTTAAGAAAGAAAATGTGCTTCCTTTAGGAGATATCATAGATATACCAATGGATATTAAAAATGAAGAAAAAGTGATTAAGATAGGAAAGTTCCTTGATGACAACAAACACAAGGACCATGCAAATTTAATGCATGACTTTCCCAAACTTTTCACTTGGACTTATTCAGATATGCCAGGAATTGACCCTAAGATTGTAACACACAATATAGTCCTCATTGAAAATGCTAAGCCTATTAGACAAAAGATTCAAAAAATGAACCCTAAGATAGCCTTACTAGTTAAGGTTGAGATCGAGAAGCTACTCGAAGCTATTTTTATAAGACATATATATTATTCTCCTTGGATCTCAAAAATTGTCACAGTTGCAAAACCAAACAATCGTATTGATGTGTACAGACTTTCACAATTTAAACAAGGCATGTCTTTAAAAGATGACTTTCCCCTTCCTAATATCGACATTATAGTAGATTCGACCACAATACATGTTTTTTTGTCATTCATGAATGTATTTTTTGGATATAATCAAATCTTTATCAACCCTCAAGACCAATATAAAACAACATTTATGACTACTTGAGGAACATTTTTTTGGCTAATGATGCCTTTTGGATTGAAGAATGTGGGCACAATATATCAATGAGCTATGACATTGATTTTTCACGATTACATACATAAGATTTTGGAAGACTATGTTGATGATATTCCAGCCAAATATTTAACAAGACAAGACAATGTAAATTTCCTTTAAAAAAATCTTTGAGCTAATGCAAAAATACAACATGAGATTGAATTGAAAACAACATCTTTGGTGTAGATAGTGGAAAAATTCTAGGGTTTATCGTATCTCATAGAGGCATTGAGGTGGACACGAAGAAAATTAATGTTATAGTCAACATGCCACCTCCTAGAAACATCTCTCAATTGCACACCTTACATGAAAGAATTCAGGATATACGATATTTTGTAGAATATTTAGCAGACCAAACATTACCATTAACACATCTCCTCAAGAAAGATGCGCATGTTGATTAGAACAAGGATTATAAATAGGATTTTAAGAGTTTGAAAGATTATCTTGTCACTCCACCTATTTTACAACCTGCTATGCAAAACAAACTATTCATTCTTTACACAGTAACATCAACCCATGCTCTCACGGTATTGTTGTCTCAACAAGACAAAAATGGTAAAGAACGCCTTGTTTATTACATTAGTCAAACTTTGATTGAATATGAGAAGCAATACACAATGATAGAAAAATAATGTTTAGCTCTTGTATTTTCTACAAGTAAATTGAGACATTACTAAATGTTGAAATACATGTGATGACAAAATTTGACCCTTTAAGACACCTTTTCACTAAAATAGACTTATCATGACACTTAGCTAAGTGGGCGATGTTGTTAACTGAGTTAGACCTTAAATTTGTTCGCAAAAATCAATTAAGGGTCAATCCTTGACCGACCAATTATCTAATGCTCCTCCCCCTTTAGCATTATCCAATAATGATTCTTTCCATGATGATAATGTGTTGACAATTGAATCTTATACATGTGAACTATATTTTGATGGATCTAAGTGTAGAATTGGCTTCGATGTGGGAGTTATAATAATACCACCCATGAGAGCACCTATTCCCCTGTCTTATAAGTTAAACTTCCTATGTACAAATAATACTATCGAGTATGAAGCATTGCTTGTTGGATTGCGCACCGCTTTGATTATGGGTGCTAGAGACATTAAGATATTTGGTAATTCAAAATTGGTCATTAAACAAATAAATGGAACATATCAAGAAAAGCATGAAAAATTATCAAAATACAAGGATCTTATAATGAATTTGTTAGAGAAGTTTGAATTATTTACCATTGACAACATCCCTTGAAAGGATAATTGACATGCAAATGCAATGGAAAGTGCAACTTCCCTTATATATCCTCAAGATCCTTCAAAAGACTTCACCTTCATTGTGCATACAGTTATGAAACCATCAATCAAAGATAAAGCAGAAGAATTATTATCAACAACCATGGAAGACTTGAGTGAATGGTACGAAATGATATTTAGTTATCTGAAAGATGGTACCTTTGTCAAGCCAAAAACTAAGAACATCTGATCTCGCCTTCGAAAACTCGCATCTAAGTATATAATTCTCACCAATGTGTTGTATCAAAGATCATTTGATGGTCTCTTACTTAGATGCCTTGAAAAATCTGAAATCCCCATAGCACTTGAACAAGCTCATGTAGGTGCTTGTGGTGGTTATTTTGGAGGTAGATCATTAGTTCAAAAACTCGTCTGCATAAGATATTATTGGAGAAAGATGGAAAAATATTTCTTTGCATACATAAAAAAATGTCACAAATGTCAAGAACATAGCAATTTGATTCATGCTCTTGCCTCTAAATTTTGAACTCAAGTTCCTATTTGGCCCTTTGCAGTTTGGGGTTTGGATCTCATTGGAAAAATATCATCACCCTCCTCCACTGGATGTACATTCATAATCACTACAGTAGATTACTTCACAAAGTGGGTAGAATCTATTCCCCTTTTTTCAACAACAATCGATGTGATATGTTGTTTCATATTGAAACACATTTTTGCTTGCTTCAAACTTTCTTCCACATTAGTTTGTGACAATGGCACACCATTCAAGAACAATGATGTGAAGAAGTTCTTAGAAAAGTTTAACATACAAAATTGCTTTTCAATGCCCTACTATCCGCAATCTAACGTTCAAGTTGAATTAAAAATAAAAACCATTAAGAAAATCTTAAGAAAACCATTAGCAAACATAATAAGGATTGTAACACACAGTTAACATATGCGTTATGGGCCTATCGTACAAATGTTAAACTATCCATAGGAACCACACCTTATAACCTCATCTATGGAACCAAGGCGATAATGGCCTTGGAGTTAGAGATTCCTACATTAAGAATCGCTCTTCAAGGACTCATTGATGACAATAATTATAAGGAACAATGATTGCATCAACTTGAAATGATTGACGAGCAGTGCATCAACGCTCTTCAGCACCTTCAGGCTTACTCTAGGAGAAAGCGACATAGTTATAATGACAATGTTATCCCTCGATCATTTGATACAGGTGATTTGGTGTTGTGCGAGAATCAACGTAACGTCAATGTCGACTTGACTGATAAAGGAAAATTCAACCCTAATTGGTTAGGACCTTATATAATTAATGCAAGCTATGGGTTTGGTGCATACACGTTAAGAAAATTGGATGACACACCTCTTAAAGAACCTATAAATGTCACACATATACACTGATACTATGTCTAATAATCTTGAATAATTTTAATGATAAAGTAGTGATGATAGAGTTAGTAGATGCAATTCTATGTGCTATCGCATTGCTTCGTTCTTGATAAACAATTATTTGTGTCTTGAATACTAAAGATTATTTAAATTAACTTTTAGATGGTTAATTTATGTTTCATGCTATTCAAGATAATCTTGTATGTTGTGTTAGATTAGATCCTTATATGCATTTAATGTTCTTTAATTAGATCATAGGTGCATTTAATTTAATATATCATACTTAACCACGACGTTGCATCTAAGAGAAACTAGACTAAGTTTTAATTAGATCACATAAAACATCTTAAATCATGGAGACATTTATTAAATAGTCTAACAAATATTAATTAATCAATCACATTGCCATTTGACATTTAACACATAAAATTAACTAACAAAACATCAAATGATCATATACATATATCAAAGTTTTTTACATGTCATCAATATATACAATGCTAATGAGGTTTGTGATTGCTAGATCCCTCAGGATCTAGTGCTAGTGTCTTTCTAGAGGTGGTCCTTCGGGAGACAGTGCTATGTGATCATGATCACGAGCCACCGAGTACATTAAGAGTATACTATAAACACTTTACCTATCTAAGGGCCTCCTGACAATCCTCTGCTAGACGATCTCTCTCTACATGTAGTTTGGCTACCTTTATCTGAAGTCTCTCAACCTCTACTAGGGTTCAAGATGATTGAGCATCTTGGGCAACCTTACTCAGTGGGTACGCCTCCTGTAACCCTCATACACTACTCTCAATCTAATGTATTGCTCAAACAACTCTAGATATCACTCCATGATGGGTGGGTGCACATAGTTTGTATCAATAGCCTCCTCATAGATGGATGGGGGCACTATCTCAGTAGCCACCTGACGATAGAGATCATGAAGGTCTCTCATAGCTCCTATAAGATATAAGTCATATATATAATTAGTACACATAATGATATATATATATATATATCAAAACAACATTAAAACATAAAAGCATAAGCATAAATCATGGTAGTAAATAAAATATCATCGCCTAGCTCTCTAGTTGGTTGTGTAAAGACAATATTATCATGTGTAGGGGGAATAGAGGATGTGCTAGCCTCTCCATGATTATAGGTTTTGGTGCCTGCTACATCTATTGACCGTGATCTAGTTACATGAGTAGGATTTGGCTCTCCCCACTTGTGGTCCACTAGATCCTCATTCTTTGTCTCATCACCCTCACTCATCAGCTACTCCTCCTCCTCATCCTCCTCATCCTCATCCTCATCATCCTCCTCTTGTTCATCATATTCAACATTTGTAGCCTCTTCATACTCCTCATCTATCAAATCTGTGAATATTTATGTAGCCCTAAAGCGTGTCTCCTTAGCCCTGTCCTCCTCCTCATCTCTCTTATTTGGGAGTGGCTCTACAACACCTATCGACTCATCCATATAGAATACAAGAGCCATTCGTGCTGCTACCCACCACTCCTCATAGGAATTTGTGGTACTTGTTGGCAACATAAGGGAAAAAAACTGAGAGGGGGGGTGAATCAGTTGTCATTAAATTTCAAACTTATTAAACTTATTAACCTTTATTCTCATATCTGATTAATAATAGTGAAAGCATGAATCAACAACACATCAACAACACACATAACACCAAGATTTTGCATGCAAACCTTGTTAGGGGAAAAACCACGATGGAGGTTAATCCAATAGTTATACCATATTAAAAGTATAAGAATAATATATGAGGAATGCACATGCATTCAGGAACACTACCTAGAGCTCACTGCTCAAAGGAAGACTCACTATCTTATAGAAAATATTCAGATTAAATCCATATGAAGAATTTGAACTGAGAAAGTAGCATTTGCTAATGCCTGAGTACAGTTTCGGTTAAGCACATGAACACTTCTTCACTTTATTTCACTCTTCTTCACACTCTTCTCTACCTTCAAATAATATGAACCTTTTTCGCACATAGCACTCACACACTTCACATTTACATACATATCAAATGAAGAAAAAATCACTTATATATATCCGCAATAAGAAATTACATTGCTTCATGTCGGTTCCAACAAAATAATAGAATGAATGAAAACTGTTGGCCCAAAACAATAAATATTATCAATGTGCATCAACCAAGGTCAACCACAACATAGTAGAGACCCAAAACAATGTTCTCAAACACAAAAGACTTTCAAATATTCTTCCTCAAAGATCCACAACATGCTTCAAACACCTTGTCAACCATGAACATGAAAAACATGAACACACAAGAGAAAATTTCAGATCACGAGCACAATGATCAATGTGGACATGCAACACAGATATAACATGATCTAGAAATTTCCATGAACACCATAATAACATACACAATAGCTCTTATTATTAGATACATGTTATCTTCTTCCATGAACACCATTTGCAGTAACACAATAGCTGACAAAACATAAAAACTTATAACTTTCTCAAATCATCATGCACACCTCTAAAAATTTTAGATTAGAAACTAGATAGGTTTGAAAACAAACCCTTTAATCCACAACATCTTGCTATCAACACACTGAACTTTCTACCATACTGATCTTGATAGCTTCACAGATAACCTATAACATATTTTATTACAATTTTCTCAATATCCTTGACATATATAGTCTTAAAGATATTAATGCTAATAGTGTTGACATCAATGATAGCCACACATTAGAAACTTGACCACATATCAGCAACTCGACCACAACATCCAACAATCTCCCCCTTTGGCATTGATGGCAACACATGATGTGAAAAACACACCATCAACGCAACTGACTCTTCTTCCATCAATCTCTCCTTTACACATTTCTCTTCTCTCCCTTAGTTCTCCAAGATTTTTTCACATTAATCTTCTCCCCCTTTGACATCAATTGCAAAGGTACACAAGCTCTGAACCACATATTTGAATCATTTGACTACTCCCCCCGAGGAGCAACCAACACAACATCAATCTGAATCAAGATATGAATGTGAATGCATGAACTGATGCAAAGACTATGCATCTTAGTTCTAATTAGGAGGGGTAATCACCCCTAAATTCCCTTTGAGATACTCAAAAGTATCCTTAGGAAAAGGATTCGTAAAGATGTCTGCAATTTGTTCCTTAGTAGGCACATACTCCAGTCTGACTTCCTTATCACTCACTTCATCTCTCAAAAAGTGTACTTGATAGATATATGCCTGGTCTTTGAATGTAACACTAGATTCTGAGAAATTTTTATAGCACTTGAGTTATCACAAAATATGGAAATAGGTTCATCATACACAACTCTGATATATTTCAACATCTACTTCATCCACAATACTTGAGTACAATTGTTAGAAACAACAATATATTCCACCTCTGCAGTAGACAAAGAAACGACATTCTACTTTTTTCTTAACCATGAAATCAATTTCTTTCCCAAGAAAAAATTTCCACCACTAGTACTTTTCTTTTCATTCACATCTCTTGCCCAATCAACATCAGTAAAGGCACTTAAATTAAGATCATCATCTTTAGGATACCACTGGCCAAAATCAATTGTTCCCTTCAAGTATCTAAAAATTTTCTTCACAACAGTCACATGAGATTCCTTAGGATTGACTTGAAATCTAGCAACAATGCATACAAAATTCATGATATCAGGTCTAGTTTGAGTCAAATAAAGCAATCCACCAATCATTGATTTGTTCCTAGTCTGATTTTCCTTTAGAGAATCATCATCTTGTGTCAACTTACATCCGGTCAATAGGGGTGTATTGACTGGTTTTGAATCTTCCATACCAAACTTCTTTAGCAATTCTCTCACATACTTGGAATGAGATATAAATATCCCTTTATCTACTTCAGTAATTTGCAATCCCAAAAAGAATTTCAACTCTCCAATCATTGAAATCTCAAACTCATTCTGCATCTCATTAGCAAACTTCATGCACAAACCATCATCTCCTCCAAAAATGATATCATCAACAAAGACTTCCACAAACAAATCTTTATCATTATGAATATTGAAATATAGATTACTATCAGAAGTACCTTTGTTAAATCCAAGCTTCAACAAGTACTTATCCAATCTGGCATACCAAGCTCTAGGGGCTTACTTGAGTCCATATAATGATTTCTTCAACTGAAAAACCATATCTCCTTGATCAGTCAATTGAAATCCATCAGGTTTATCAATATATACTTCTTCCTCTAATTCACCATTTATAAATGTTGGCTTCACATCCATCTGATAAACTTTGTAGTTTTTGTAAGCATCGTAAGCAAGAAACACTCTCACAACTTCAATTCTAGCAACAAGAGCAAAATTTTCTTCAAAGTCAATTCCTTCCATCTGAGAGTATCCTTTGCATAACAATCTTGCTTTGTTTTTGATAACTTCACCCTGTTCATTCAGTTTGTTTCTAAAGACCCATTTAGTTCCAATTAATTTTTTGTCTTTAGGTCTAGGAACAAGAATCCATGTATTATTCTTCTCAATTTTCTGTAGTTCTTCTTTCATTGCTTCAATCCAATGTTCATCTTTGCATGCTTCATTGACATTACTTGGCTCAACCTTTGAAATTAAACAATATTCTTTTGCAATTCTTCTCCTAGTCTGGAAACCTTTGTTCTTATCTCCTATAATCTAATTTTCTGAATGATTTAATATCACATACCTTGGATTCTTAGAGTGTTCTTGAATTTCAGGCTCTTGTGATCTCTCTTCTATATTTTCATTAGTCTCTCCTTCTTCTTGATCTTCTTGATTCACCGAAATGATCTGAACTTGATTTGAAGTCCAACTCTTGTTAGTACTATCATTCTAATCATCAGAATCATATCCACAGGTTCTGGAGGGTCTAGCAATATCTTCGTCAACCTTAAATTTTTCACTTTCAATCATTTTCTTCAATCTCTTGTTGTAGCACCGATAGTCCTTACTCTTAGTAGAATAACCAAGAAATATTCCTTCATCACTCTTGATATAGCATCAAACTTTCCTATATCTTCATCTCTCTTGATATAGCATTTACTCCCAAAGATTTTGAAATATCTAACAGTAGGCTTCACCAACTTAGGAAGATCTCTCACAACCTATGAGGAACTTATCTTGATAATATTGTTAAAATTTACATTACATTCTTCTATGCCACAACCAACTCTCATCAACTTGAGCAATCAGACAAATTTTACTAGCAGAATTCAGATGAAAGATGTTACCTTTTGTTTTAGTACCTGAAGCAATCACATTTCCAAAAATTCCCAGTATGCTACATTTTCCATCTTTGAATTGAGGATTGTATCCCTTATCAACCATCTATCCAACACTCAGAATATTATGCTTTAAACCTTCAACATAAAGAACATCATTAGTATTATGCTTACCATCAAAAGAAATACATCCTCGACCACGGATTATACCACCATCATATTTCTCCAAGCTTACAAATTTACCTTTATCACCTATTATGTGATGTGAACATCCACTATCAATTACCCATTCATATTTTCCTTTAACTTGAGTAGCTAGAGCTTTCTCCACATTTGTACAACCAACAGATTTAGTAGACACAAAATTATTTTCCTTGATAGCAATAAATACAAACTCATCTTCACTTGCATTTCCTTTGTCAGATTCATCATTTGTCACACCTTCGTCAGCAACGTAGTAACACTTCTTTTGAAATTTAGGCTTGTAAGGTCCTATCTTAGGAACTCTTTCTGGACACCTTGATGCAAAATGACCTATCTTATTGCAAGAGAAAAATTTAATAGGAAAATTTCCTTTATACTTACCTTCTCCTTTGGCTTCCCTTTTGACAATAAGTGCTTCAAGCTCATTCAATTCTCTTTCTTATTCTTCAATCTGTCTCATTTCTTCCTCATATCTGAATACCTTTCTAGAAGAAATTTCACTTGGATCATATCTCTTCTTGTCTCTCCTAGAAGTAATAGCTTTAAATTCATATTTTTTCTTTGTAGGGGCATCACCGAATTCACTCAACTCAAAAGAAGTAAGTTTACCAACCAACATATATCTAGTTATATTTATCACAATTCAAATCTCCTCAATGGTTGTAGATTTGATTTTTTAAGCATCGAGAAATGATCTAAGCACTTTAGCAACAATCTCTGATTCATCCACCTGTCCACCAGCACATCTAATACCACACACAAGTTCATTCACTCTTTACATGAAAGTACTAATATTCTCATCATTACCCATTTTCAACAGTTCATATTTTCCTTTCAAACTCTGTAGCTTAGCCATCTTCACATTAGCATCACCTTCATATAAAGTTTCCAAATTTTTCCAGATCTCATAAGTAGCCCTCAACTCCATAACATTCATCATCTCAGAATCAGTCAAAGCACTCAACAATGCTTCCTTAGCCCTGATGTTACATTCAACATCCCTAATCTCAGCAATAGTAGTAGGACCATTTTGAGGAATAACATACCTATTGCATGTAATGTACTAGTAGGATTCACCAATGCATCTCAGATGAAACTCCATTCGAGTCTTCCATAGAGAATAATTTGTTTCATCATATCTCATACTATCCTTCTTGTATGTCGCCATCCTAGATCACCTCAAGCTGTTAAAATTCTTCCAAGGAACCTGCTCTAATACCAAATGTTGGCAACAAAAGGGAAGAAAACTGAGAGGGGGGTGAATTAGTTGTCATAGAATTTCAAACTTATTAAACTTATTAACCTTTATTCTCAGATCTAATTAATAACAGTGAATTCATGAATCAAAAACACATCAAAAACACACATAACACCAAGATTTTTTTATGGAAACCCTGTTAGGGGAAAAAACACGGCAGAGGTTAATCCACTAGTTATACCTTGTTAAAAGTACAAGAAGAATATATGAGGAATGCACATGCATTCAGGAACACTACCTAGAGCTCACTGCTCAAAGCAAGACTCACTGTCTTACAAAAAACATTCAAATTTAATCCATCTGAAGAATTTTAACTGAGAAAGTAGCATTCACTAATGCTTGAGTATAGTTTCAGTTAAGCACATGAACACTTCTTCACTTTCTTTCACTCTTCTTCACACTTTTCTCTACCTTCGAATGATCCAAACCTTTTTCACACATAGCACTTGAACACTTCACATTTCACACACATCTCAAATGAAGAAACAATCACTTATATATATCCGCTACAAGAAATTACATTGCTTCATGTCAGCTCCAACAAAATAATAGAATGAATGCAAATTGTCGGCCCAAAACAATAAAGATTATCAATGCGCATCAACCAAGGTCATCCAAAACATAGTAGAGACCCAAAAAAATGTTATCGAAAACAAAACACTTTCAAAGATTCTTCCTCGAAGATCCACAACACGCTTCAAACACCTTGTCGTCCATGAACATGCAAAACATGAACACGTAAGAGAAAAACTCAGATTGTGAGCATAATGATCATTGCAGATGTGCAATAGAGATAGAACATGATCTAGAAATTTCCATGAATACCATAGCAACATACACAACAAATCTGATTATTAGATACACGTTATCTTCTTCCATGAACACCATTTGCAGTAACATAATAGTTGACAAAACACAGAAACTTATAACTTGCTCAAATCTTCATGTGCACCTCTAAAACTTTCAGTGTAGAAACTAGATAGGTTTGAAAACAAACCCTTTAATCCACAAAATATCACTATCTACACACTGAACTTTCTAACATACTAATCTTGACAGCTTCACAAACAACTTGTAACATATTTTATTACAATTTTCTCAATATCCTCGACATATACAGTCTTAAAGACATTAATGCTAATAGTGTTGACATCGATGACAACCACATATCAACAACTTGACCACAACATCCAATAGTACTAATGGCATTAGTGTTGGATACAAGAGGCATATCATGGTCTTCGTACTCAGAGTCACTATAGACAACATCATCGACAATGAACCATCTAGTATTGTCGAGCCTCTGGGCACTCCGTACTGATATCCTAAAAAAGGGCCATTCCATGGGTGGTACCCTAGACCTATCCAAACTATCACATGACACAATCATAGTAGAAGTTTCGTACTATGTAATTGTGTCTACCTATCAAAAAAATTTCCATTTCCAATCTCCTCATCTAACGAGTCTCATTAAGCCACTATGGTATAAGCTGGTAAAGTATCCATATGATATCCTCCTCATCCAGTTAGTCGAATCAAAATCTCCAAAAATGCAAGTCACCATACTTGCATATCCACCACAATGGATAACTAAATGTGCAAGGATACCTTAGAGCTGATGCACATGGAAATCCTATTGGCCTGGTGCATGTGATATGCTCTAGGCACCACATTTGTAGTGTATAGTGTACCATACTGTTGATCTCACAAAATGAAAAATGCCCAAGATCATAATAGAAGTGTACGAGGATGTTGTGCCCCCAAGCATACATGGTCCTATGATCTGCCATCCACCATATCATATGTACTAGTCCACCCTCTAAATTTTCTCCTTGACCGTCAAGGATGAGTACTAGTGCTACAGTTAACATCATAATTTGTGCAACAAATGGGGCATGCAAATATAGTAACATGGCTAGATCAATTTTTGGCCTCACGATACTATCATGAACTTGACCTCCAAGGAAATAATGCATATCATATTTCGTCTCCTAAAATGATCTATCCACTAGGAAACGTACCCTCTCACCCCGAATTAGAACTTGGAGTACATGATGGACATCCTCTACTATGATGGTCATCACGCCTGTAGGAAGATGAAACATGCATGTGTCTGCATTCCACTACTCTGCCAGTGCCATCAATATAGCATCATGGTACCTCATGGGGGCATGAGGTATGCCTAGTACAATCTCATAGTCTATAATATATTTGTGTCCTTTGCTAAAATTGTGGGGGCTAGGTCTTAGAGGTGATTGATTTGTCTATCGCCAAGATGTTGTCGCGAATGAGGAGGAATATAACAAAAAAGCAAAAATATTTCCTATAAGCATTCTACAATCTTAAATATATACATCAACAATCAAAAAAGTGTAGTAAACTTGTTCTAGTGTACTTTTCTAAGCATCCTATAAACTTTAGACCCGTTTTGGGACACTTCACGAAGAAATGAGAGACTTTCTGACAAAAAGGGACACTTCACAAAAAAAGGGGACACTTCGCAAAAAAAAAGGGACACTTTGCGAAAAAGGGGACACTTTGTGAAAAAAGGGATGCTTTGCAAACTTTTTCTCCAATGCCCTAAATTAATCTAGAAATGTGTACAAATCATAAAATAAATGTGTAAGGACAAAGCTAAGGTAGAAAAATCAACTCACCTAATAATAGTGCTTGTTGTGGGCTACCTAATCTTGTAGGACATCTAGTTTCAGAGGCTCATAATCTCATCAACTCAGCATCTTAGATCACTCTTCACCAAACTCAAGCTCTACAAGAAGGTAAATGACAAAATAGTTATAAATTACTCCACCTTTTACTCTTATATAAGTTTAAATTAGGTTTTTTACTATATTAGGGTTAAAAATTTCCTCTCACTCAAATCAACATAACGAGTGTTAGAGAGCTATGTTTTCAACATTGTTTGTTATGTTAGAATCATGATTCTGCTCCCATCCTCATAAAATGTATATCATCATGTGGTATGGTACTTGGAAATACCCTATGATATGAAAATTTATTCAATGTGGTTAGACTACTACCTTGATTCCACCTCCGTAAAGAAAAAGAATCAAGGAGGGGCATACATCTACCCTCGAATGGGATTTCTAGAAAGAAGTTAGATAAGAGTATTTTTGGACAACTCACGAATTCATGTTGCAGGATATGGTTCCTAACATTTTGGTTTTGCAGATAGCTATAGTGGGGGCTTCATTCTCTCGTGTTATGAATAAATCCACATGAGTATCACTTTATGAAGTAAAGTGTATTGTTCAAAGTCCTTAAGCTTGCATATGGACGTAGACTCATATAGGTGTTAAAGTGGGGGCTAAATGTGGCAACAAAAATGTACTCCCTTCTTGGAGATAGTACAATTCCTTGCCTAATTTGAACCTATTTTGGTACCCTTGCATTAATTACCCTTTAATTCATCATTAATAGACCCCTAAGACCCATTATTTTGGATTCGGCTAAAAACCCGACAAAATCATCAAAAACAATCAAAATCCCAAAACCCACCCCAAAAATCTAGGGTGGGACTCATTTGCCACCTTGGGCGAATGATTCCCCCTAGGTGGGATGTTGAGAATTTTTTGATGTGGCATTGTTGTCATTGATGTCAAAACCTAGGATCCGAAAGGTTGTGCTCCAGATGATATACACAAATGATCTATCCTATAATGTTGTGTAGTATGAATGGTATCCTCAATCTGGATAATGGTAGTACTTATTTTTGAGACATCTGTGGAAGACAGTTAATGCAAAATATTGAAGACTAATATTTTTCTATCGGTTGCTGTGTCTAAAGCTTATTTTGAGTATCCTTGTTATCTAGACATTCATGTTGCATGTTACAAGTTTTGGTATGTCTAATTGCATTTCTCTAGTTGGTACTAAAATTAATGTTGATCAAGATTTGGTCTTGGTTGGGGCGTTCCTGTCAAATTAATGTTGATCGAGATTTGGTCTTGGTTGTGGCATTCCTATCAATTGATGTTAATCAAGATTTGGTCTTCGTTGTGGCGTTCCCATTGTTTTCAAAATATATCTCATGTAATTAAAAGTTAGATATCTTTTGGTAATAATTCTATATCTTATGTATGACCTATTTATGGGTCCCAATGTAATGTGGTAAGAAGATCCTTAATGTGTAACCTATATTTTGGGTCTGATGCTAGCGGTTCAGGCCTTATTGAATATTTCAAGGTTGTTCCTCAAGTTGATATATTTTTCTAGGCTGACTCATTTTGTTCTCTAGGTGTATATATATACATGTATGTGGGACATCTTTTCAGTGTATCCAAAAAAAAGAAGCGTGGAATGTGTGAATAGTGATAAAGGTGTAAAGTATTGTGCGACAAGGATCGAAGAAGGAAGTGAAGGCAAGTGCCAAGTAGAAGTAATTTTTTTTGAAGAAGTAGTGGAAGGAAGGTTATAGAAGATTCTTAACCAGATCTGTTGCAATTAGATTTTGTGCTCTTAACCGAAACTGAATTCATGCATATGTAGATGCAACTTCATCATTTCATATTTTTTCCATTTTGTAATTAGTGGTTTTTGTATCTTGGGCAGTGAGCCAACCGGTAGTGAGCCTTACCTACAGTGATCATTTTGGTAGTGAGCCCTTGTAAAAATCACCTTAGCTAGTGTCACCTTAACTAGTGTTTTATAATTGAGAATTAGCATTCTTCGTGGTTTTTCCCATCTTGGGTTTCCACGTAAATTTTGGCATTCATTTTGCATGGTGTTGTTTTTTGCTTGTACGTTCATATCTATTTTAATAAAATATTAATGGTTTATGATTGCTCTAGATTAATTAAAGAAAGAAAAATGTTTTGGGATAATTGATTCACCCCCGCTCTCAATTATTTGGAATGTTCAACAATTGGTATCAGAGCTTGGTCCCTTGCAGATAGAGCTTAACCGCTTGAGGGATATTTTGGTAGTTTGAACAAATGGAAGGAGATTATTACTTTGAGGAAGAACTAAAGTCAATATTAAGTGATATGGAAAGTATAGAATCTGAGAATGAGAAATTGAAAGAAAACATCAAGGAGGAAAATTCTTGTATCTCAAAGCTAAGGGAGAAAATCTAGAAATTCAAAGCAAGACATAGAGAGGTCAACGAGGAATTAAAAGAGTCAAAGGAAAGTGTTGTAAATCTAAATCTTTAGTTGGATGAATGGAAGAAGACAAAATAAAATCTCAAAGATACCATCAAATAGAAAGAAGAAGAAAATTAGAAATTAGACCAAGAGTTAAGGAGGATGAAATTAGAAACTAGATCGTGTGAAAGTAGCATGATTTTGGGTCAACTTTTGTCCCTGTAGAAATGTCACAAGGATAAGGAAGGACTTGGATTTTCAGGTGAAAACTCACACTTGAACACTAAGGGTAAAGACAATGTAGTTGAAGCTAAAGCTAGATCTGTTGTAACAAGCAAGGTCTGGAACTCTAGAACATCTACAAAAAGACCTCTGATAAGACAACCAAATGCTCAAAGGTACTTATCATTCAATGGTCACTGTTTTCTATGCAAAAAAAATTGGACATAAGGTTGTAGAGTGTAGAAGCAGGAAGGAACTAAATATTCAATGCTTTAATTGTCACAAGTTTGGTCATAAAGAAAGTCACTGCAGAAGTCAATTATCTAATCCATCTAGAAGGAATGAAATGAACAATATCTTTCATGTTTATTGTTACTTATTCCATGGTTATTGTCACAAAGCTAATCAGTGCAGATATAGGTTTCACTCAGTTAGGTCAAGGCAAAGATGTTACAAGTGCAATGAATCTAAACATTATGCAAACACATGTAGATATGTTGCTTTAGAAAGTATTGAAGACAAAAAGAAGGTTGCAGAATCAGATGAATCTAAGAATAAGACTATAACCATTTGGAAGAAAAAGGAAACAATTGGGGAGAGCCCTTATGTGGTATCAGATCCCGGTACTAGCTCTTTCAGAAATTGAGCCAACTGCCTTGGCTCAAGGGGAGTTTTGTAATACATATCATGTTGGTTCCCCCTCTTCAAAGAAAGATTGATGTGTTTCCGGCATGACTAATTTGAATTCAGGTGATGTTGCATAATGAAGGTTAATTCGGCTAATTGAAAAGTAAAATACAATTGCTGGCATCATCGATACATGTTTTGGTGGTGAATTCGTCATGAGCAATTAAGGATAAAAGATTTACTTTCAAATCATTTCTCACTATTTCAAAGAAGAAGAAGATTTTTTTATTGAGCGATAAAGGATTGAAGAAGTTGGGCATGACGATGGAAGCTATGTTGATTGGTAGCGAATCTAGTGGCAATATTCGGCTAAAGATGAAGAGAGTGGAGTTGGATGAGTTTGATCATTGAAAGATGAATGAAATGGAGCTAGGGTTGAAGGCTGATGAATTGTAGAATGTGAGTGTCATAGGTATGGATTTGTGGGGAGAATTCCCCTGGTTTGCCAATAAGGAGTCTATCTTGTTCCTGTTGAGTCATTTGAAGGATGGCAGCATCATTTTGGACAAACCCTATCAGATCATGAAGGAATCCATTGGAGCTGTTACTTGGTTGTGTAGAATTGGTGACCTCCTCAGTAAGAAAACCATGAAATGCAGAGACATGGAGGAACTTACTAGTATCGAAAAACACCCCTGAGCTCTACTAAAAAATACCATTTTTGATACTACAGTAAGGTATTTTGCTTATGGTATCTCATACAAAATATATTTTTGAAATCGTGAAGGCTCTACATTTTCTATCGATGTGTTTCTTGCACATAAGATGGTAAAGGAAAATCAATAGTTTGATCTATGTAGTCCGATATTGGAAAACCTAATTGAGAATTCCAAAATGTCTATGGTTGAGAGTTATCCCTTCCAGTTTGGGTCTCTACTCATGTGCTTAGTGTTCTACTTTCAGAATTTGTTACCATAAAAGGAGAATGTTAAGTGGAATTCTGGCATCCTTGTCGAAAATCAATTTTATAGATATCTGGAATGCTTGGAAAATAAAGTAAGTGCATGCAAAGCCTATTTCTCATCCTTACAGTTGAGTCTATGCTCCGGTGTGGTAGTGTATAATGCTATGAATATTAGTCAGTTTGAGGAGGGTTCCTCCTCTGGTAAGAGGGAGTTAGAGGTTGTTATTGGTGGTTCCCCTCTAGAACCTAAAAGGAGAAAAAATAACACAAAAGATATCATCACTATCTCAAAAGAAACGGAGAAGGAAGAGGAGTCTCTACCTGATTCAGATGAAATTTGATCCATGTTGGATGAAAGTGATATGAGAAAGGTTGGTGAAATGTGGAGTGCCTACTCTCAAGTCAGTAGGCCTAGAATTGAAGAAGCCTTGGTAGAGTATCTGCTCAAAAAGGGGATTACAGTTTTTGTTGTTTCTAAATTATTACCAGATGATTTGGTAGAATTTGTTGAAGAAAGGTTCTTGCAAGAAAAGGCTGAAGGAGATAAATTCCAAGTCATGATTGAAAGAAGGTGTGTCACTAGAAAATTAAAGTTATCCAAATACATTAGTGAGACAAGAGAATGCCTTAAGGAGATATCTAACATCTACAAATATTGTCTTCGATGCCCTACAAGTGTTGACAATTTTAGAAGTATAATTGAAGCTATTGAATTTGAATTGAATGATATTGGGAAGTGTTTTGAATTCTTCAAAGATAAAAAATGGAAAATAGAGATTAAGAGTTGGTGAGTTGCAAGTTGAGTTTTTGTCTACTCAGAGACAGAGAGAAGACGTGGTTAAAACCTTCTAGTTGGTTAAAGAAATTGTTGAGGTCTGGTTGGATCATCTCTCCAAGATACTTTCTGATGTAGAGGATTGTGAATGACAGTTCCTATGTCTAGACTAGTCATCTTTACTTGGGATGTTGATTCTATAGGAGAGTGTGCATGTAAGAATGGTGTCTATAGTGCAAGCCTCGAATCTTCCAATTGTGATTTAAAGATACAAGAAATTTTTTCATGTGAAAAGTGTTATCTTTACTTAAGTTTTTGATTGTTCTTATTTGCCCCTTTTCCTTTGATGGAAAAAAGGGGGAGAAAAGGAAAGGAAGAGAAAAAAAAAACAAAAAGAGATTTTGAATTGCTTGGCTAAAGGGGAGTTCTTGGAGTTTTTGGAGTTTTTGTATTTTTGAGTTTTTGTTGTTTTTCAATCAATGCCAAAGGGGGAGATTTTTGAGAAGTTGTTGATGTGGCATTATTGTCATTGATGTCAAAACCTGGGATCTAGAAGGTAATGCTCTGGATGATATACATAAATGATCTATCCTATAATGTTGTGTAGTATGAATGGTATCCTCGATTCGGATAATGGTAGTACTTCTTTTTGAGACATCTGTGGAAGACAGTTAATGCAGAATATTGAAGGCTAATCTTTTACTATCAGTTGTTGTGTTTAAAGTTTATTTCGGGTATCCTTGCTATCCAAAAATTCATGTTGCATATTACAAGTTTCGGTATGTCTAACTGCATTTCTCCATTTGGTACTGAAATTGATATTGATCAAGATTTGGTCTTGGTTGGGGCATTCCTATAAAATTAATGTTGATCGAGATTTGGTCTTGGTTGTGGCATTCCTATCAATTGATGTTAATCAAGATTTGGTCTTGGTTGTGGCGTTCCCATTGTTGTCAAAATATATCTCATGTAATTCAAAGTTATTTATCTTTTGGTAATAATGTTATATCTTATGTATGACCTATTTATGGGTCTCAATGTAACTTGGTAAGAAGATGCTTTATGTGTGACCTATCTTTTGGGTTTGGTGCTAGCGTGTCAAGCCTTATTGAATATTTCAAGGTTGTTCCTCAAGCTAACAATTTTTGCTAGGCCAACTCATTTTTTTCTCCAGGTGTATATATATACATGTATGTGGAACATATTTTCAGTGTATCCAAAAACAAGAAGTGTGAAATGTGCAGACATTGATAAAGGTGTGAAGGATTGTGTGACAAGGATCAAAGAAGGAAGTGAAGGCAAGTGCCAAGTAGAAGTAATCCATTTTGAAGTAGTGGAAGGAAGGTTGGTAGAATATTCTTAACTGGATCTGCTACAATCAGATGTTCTCTTAACTAGAACTGAATTCATGCATATGTAGATACAAATTCATTAGTTCATATTTTATCTATTTTATAATCAGTGCTTTTTGTATCTTGGGCAGTGAGCCCACCAACAATGAGCCACCTGGTAGTGAGCCTTACCTATAGTGAGAATTTTGGTAGTGAGCCTTTATAAAAATCACCTTAATCGGTGTCACCTTAACCGGTGTTCTATAATTGAGAATTAGCATTCTTTGTGGTTTTTCCCATCTTGGGTTTCCACATAAATTCTGGTGTTCATTGTGCATGGTGTTGTTTTGTGCTTGCATGTTCATATTTATTTTAATTAATATATGAATGGTTTATGATTGCTCTAGATTGAGTAAAGAAAGAAAAGTGTTTTGGGATAACCGATTCACCCCCCCTTAGTTATCTAGATTGTTCAACAGGACCCATATGCCAAAGGTAGCGTATGATTCCCATTTGGGGCTTTTTTAGGGTTTGAGCAAGAAAATCAACTTTTTAATTCAAATATTTGGTTGATGTCGGCCTTTGAGATTTTAATAATGGTTAAATAGGTGTTGATGCCTATATAAGCAAGCTTCTAAGTCATTATTTCATCTAAGAAAGCATTTTCAAGAGAAATTTCAAGATCTAGGCATTCTTTCACAAGAGCATTCAAGTTTCAAAAGAAAGAAAAGTTGAAGTCTTGGAGAAGAATTAAAGTGTTTGTGTAGGTATTCAATCTCACTTTCATTTGAGATCTAGAATTGTGAAGGGTTGATCATGGTTGTCTATGGTGGATCATGATGGATTCTAGGTTGGGGAGATGCAACTATCCATCAAGCCAAGCCTAATGAATTGTTTCCTAAGTGATTCCATTCTCCATTTTCACTCTACATTCGACCTAAGGAATGTACAAGAATTTTTAGGGCTCATTTAGGGTGATTGGAGGTCTCTCAAAGTGAGTCATTCATCTTCATATTTTATTCATGCATCTCATTCTTATATATTAGAATAGGGTTGCATTGAATTTCATATTTCCTAATCTTAGACACACTTAAGGTTAGGGTTTACATTCCTTTTTAAATGCATATTTCATTATTTCTATCAATTTTTAATTACCAAACTAGGGGTTTGACCAAGGTAAACCCCCCATAAGCAAATCAAGTCTATATTCTGTTTTGCAGGTCTTTTCACAGTTTCGGATCCAGAAATCAATTTGGGAGAAAAGAGTAGGTGTTGAAGTGCAAATATGAAATTTCAATTCCCAAAAAAGTAGAACGATATTGATTCACTAGAAGTGGTGAATGGGTCCCACTACAGGTTTTTTTCAAGATTTTTATAAATTTAGATACCCTTTTTCTAAAAACTTGTTCCTATGCAGAAACCTAGATCTAGGACTGATTCACCCAAATTGGTGTATGAGTCCCACTAGGTGAAAATTTTAGGTTTTTTAGTGTTTTAGAGCTCGTCCAAGTCTACTTCAAATTCCTAGGTGCACACATTTCATCTTACAACTTGTTTTTCTATTTTATATGCAATTCTAGGTCATTTTGTGAAACGTTGCATTGAATTAGGGTTAAGCATTACATCTTGCATTACATTTGTTTTTCCAAGTCTTAACTTGGTGGTGAGCCCCTCATTAGTTTGAATTTAACCCCTAGGAAAACCCTATTGCAAGATCTCTTTCTCCTTTTCATTGATATCTCTAGGGTTATCCTTTAATGAAATAATTGGAAAGTAGGTATGCTCTATGTCATAAGCCATACGATAACATCCAACATCATTTTCAGTTGTTTCAATTTCATACTTTGCAAGCCTAAGAAATCAAATAAGAACTAGGATGTTGGTGGAGCCTAATCATCTTCCTAGAGTTGGTGTGATCAATCTCTAAGTGAGAGATTGTTGGTTATGGATCCTATTTCATCACAGGGGAGGTTGTAAGTGGGTACCCTCTTATGAAGTTGTGCGGGGGGGGGGGGGGATGACCCCATTGGCAGGGGGTGTAGGGGCCACATACATCAGCAAGGGTTTGGGAGAAGTTCCCCTAAAAGCCACAATTTACATATATAATTTTTTTATTGAAAATCTTGACCCTTGATCATTTAGCCACATATTTGACAATAGAGATTATGTTGATTTATCTTTCCCTAGAAGGAAACTGCTTTTATGATGAAATTGTATTACAACTGAGTATATATTGTATGTGGAGACTATAAGAGAGTGAAGAGGAAGTTACAACAAGTGTGTTGTAGGTTGTATCCCATTATTTTTTTGGAAGAAATAAAGGAAGCACTAGTAATTTCTCTATGGATGTAGCCCATATCAGGTGAACCATGTATATCTATGTCTCTATGTTATATATATTTTTTATAAATTCATTGTATTGTATACTTCTCTATGATCTTATTCCTAACAAGGAGGTCCCTCAAGTTCAAATTCTAAAAATTTAACTAATTTTTAGATGAAGATGAAACAATTGTAGGAGAGTTTTAACAAACATAAATTATCTTCATAAATATTAGCACAATGAATCCAATCATCCCATAAATTCCAAAATAATTCAATAAATAATTCCATGATCCTACATATTAAAAATAACGAGGAGGCAACAATCTATTTTTTCTCAAATAAGATCAAGGATAACCTCATACATTACACAAAGTGTGTGAATTATTTTGAATTTTTAAAATTGACAATTACATACATGAAAAATTTAAGCACATTCTCAAAATTCTACAAAAAAATGTTGTATAACAAAGGAGTTCCCTATTGGATAATACTTCATCAAAAGGTTTTCATTAAATTAATGGAACCCATAACAATGGGACTTGAAAAGGTGTTAATATCCAAAAGTATAAATGTGTTTTTCTCTTCTATTAAGGTTGGGGGTCCTTTACTCAAAATGGAAAGTCTAAAAAATAAGCAATCTAGTAAGGGAATTAAATTAAGACCAAACTAGATTAACCCATACCTAATCAAGGATGATTTGGTTAGTGGAAGGTGAAGAGTAAATGGTGAAGCCATCAAAACACTTCACCTCAAGAATTATGACATATAGTTTAAAAAAATCACCCACACTACATTCTTTCATCCTATAATGTTGTGTCTAAAAAGTTTCATCCTAGCAAAATTTATAGGTTTCTAGTACATTGGTTGTCTTTGTACTAGTTCATGATATCCCCTAATTATATTATGTCATTTATTAATTTACAAATTAAAATAATTTTGAGCATTAAATTTATCACTATCCTAGATAGTACTATTTCCTAGTCTCATCTCATTAGGCTATCCAGTCTACAATAGTATCTATAAGCTAACAAAAAAACCTCCACAATTTTATTCAACAAGGGGAAATCTTAAAAGCTAGTAAGTACCAATTTGGTTGCATATAGCCCCTTATTTCCCTTAACTAATCCTTGGAGATGAGCCCTCACTTGTTCCCAATGGTGTGGAATTAGGTTTCAATTCCAAAGCACACACATGTACAAGGAGAGAGAGGAGGGTAAGAAAATAAAACTTGGTAGAGTATACACATTATTATGTTGATCATCACACCATTGTTGCTAGTATAAAAGTTATATAATATATTTTTTCTTCATGTTAAATTTTACATTGATCAAGCATTTGGATCTATATAAGCCTCTTTATATCAACTACCCAAACAAATCTCACACAAGAAAGTAAATCCCAAAATATTAATTTATCACTAAAGTATTATTTATTTATAAATTAATATTAACATACTAACCTGTAAAATATATGTTTATTGGCTAACTTATATATTAGATTAAGATGCAATATTTCAACATTCCCACCTTATTACATTAATCCAAATAAAGTACATAAAATTTCATGGACTCAACATAGTAGGCCATCTAGAAATCTAATGAAACACCTCCACCAAATCTTCTTGCTCACCCAAAATACACCAAATTGTTTGCATCACTAAATTTCCTAGCTATAGAATGATACATGTAAATTGATACATACTAAACTATTCATAATTACAACTCTCCTCTTTTGAATTGAGGCATTCTCAAATATCCACAAAAATTTCACTATGTATGTGAATCAAGAAATACCCAATTATCGACAATGTAACAACACCAACTAACCTTGAATAAAGACATAATCAATCATCCCCAATAACAACACTTGTTCTATGGATTGGTTCCTACTCAACTATCCATAGGTACACACCTCCAAGTATATGTATTGAGACATGCTCAAATATCCAAATATATAAACCACCAAGTATAATGATTAAGACACACTCAACTATCCATAAATATAACACATGAAACTGTCAAGCCTCCTTGAACCAAGAGGGGACACAAATATTAAAATATTTTTTCTCTATGTAAAATCTACAATATCTAAGTGATAACATAGCTCAAGATGATAATATTATACCAACCTCTAGTGCCTAAATCCTCCCATTTGACCCTAGTACTCTATTCATTTGATATTGCATTAGACTCTCCAAGAGCACAAGCATGAGAGTCTGTAAAACCTCTATTGAGTGTTGGTACCATTTATACAAGAATTATTTAAAGTATCCATGCAATATGTATTCATATATAAAAGTGAAAAATTGAGTGTCCAATTATATTGATAATGCGCTCAATTACAATGCAACCAAATTGTGTCAATATAAAAATCCTTGTAACTTCATCCTAAATAAAAAATTATTTCTTCATTTATAACTTCATCTTAAATAAAAAATTATCTATTTATTTACAACACATATTAACTTTATCACTCCATTACAAAGTCTCAAAGACTAAAAAATATAGTAAAAAAAATCCTAGACCATTCAAAAATGAGAAAATTCATTTTTCCTCCATACAAATGATATTTGTAAAAAAATCAAATTTTCCATGCCATTATTAATGTAGGAGCTGAAAATTAGCTCCCACACCCAAAGATCACTTGCTAAATAAAATATAATCTTCATGAGAGTATGACAAGATAATATCTTGCTTGATATTATGTGATATAACAATGTACAAGAGCCTTGATTATATAGAAAAGGTGAGGGATATGATTAGACAAGATCATTACATGTGTCTTTATCCCATAACATGAGACAACTAACTCAAAAAATATTAAATGACCTGGGATACAAGAAGTAAATGACATAATATAAGATCTAACGACAACTAATATTTCTAGAAAGATTCATAGGACTTAAGTAAACTTAACATGCGAATAGGACCTATTAGTGGACTAGATAGGTCAAATACCATATTCACACCAACACCCCCCCTTAAGTGCAACTTAAGAAGGAAAAAAAAATACAAATGATGCAAGAATGCAAGGATGGGTCTTGACTATGAGGCCCTATTAGAATTGTACCCATGTACAAATGATCTCTCACAAACAGAGTAAAGGAGATTTTAACCTAGTGGGAGAAAACTCCTCTCCAAAAGAGAGAATGCATGAAAATAATCATGTACAAGTGATAGAAGAAGTGATGAATGGAGGACTAATTAATACCCCAAGGACCACATCCATTACAAAGATACAATCTATAGCCCCCCAAATAAGATGGAAAGAGAGATACTATGTAGCCCTCCACAAAATGTATATATTCTCCTACAAAAATGGCCAGTTCCGGAAGCAAAACATGATCCAATATCGACAAACAACTTGTATCCCTTTTAGAAGAAATAAAACCAAGTAAAAACGCAAGAATGCTTCCAATTTTAGATAGGAATTGATAGGAAGAAGCAAGGAGATGTATGATTATTTCTTTGAAATCTTCTTGTGTGTCTCTTTGTCCATGGTAGATGATGATGCCACAATTAAATTGGGTACACACCCAATGAAAAAAGATGTGAAAAAAAAATACTATGTGGAAATTGATGATGAACAAGGCCCAAAGACAAGGATGGTTTTACAACTTTAGTGCAATAATTTTCATCAAAGAGGAGAGATAACCCCTCAAATGTGTCCTCTAAATTTGAAATGTGTCCTCTAAATTTGAAATGTGGTACTCTACAAACAAGTCAAAAATGTGTGTCAAGTAATCACCCCACAAAGATATATCTTAAAGAAAATGATTTTCTATTGTAGAGAATCATTGGAAGATTTCAAAGAAGTAACTATGAACTCTGATGAAGCAACAAAAGATGGATAGTCTTGTTGAACATAAATGATGGGAGTCTCAATTAATGACTCTACACAAGGAATAAATTAAGGTGAAGGTACAACAATTATCTCTGATGGAGAAGAAATAGCATCTAAAGAAACCTCATCCTCATCTTCTAAAGATTCAAAGTAATCCAAAGAATAAAACTCTTGAATAGTATCATATTCATAGGGTATCCTATATAAAATATGAAGAAGTGTAAGACAATCTAAAACAAGATAATTTGGGAATGGTTAAATATCAAGATATCCATACATCTCCAAAATTTTATTTCAAAGAGCATGAGGACACTCAAAATGAACAAGAACATTCAAATTATCAACATTGACATACATAGCAATAACTCCTAGGACACAATCCTTTTTACAGTTACAAGAACATTTCTTACTATCAATACCTAGAGGGGGAATAAGACCATACAAATGTGGAAAAAAATGAAGCCAACATAGATGTTTTATGATGCCATCTCTCTATTGTTTATATTTTCCCCTTTTCAAGATGATCAAAGAAGGATGAAATGAAACCATAATGACCAAGATAAATCTCTGAATTTATAAAGACAAACATTTAACAACAAATAAAAACCCGCAAATATGATGTATACTATAAATGAAGCCCTCCCAAAAAGATAAAATCTCTTTAGGAGTCAGGATGTCCAAGTAATCAATTACAATGTAATATTTGCAAATACTAAATTAAAATATACCTAGAGTTGAATCTAGAAAAAGTACACGGGTACAAAAATAGATCTCAATACCTTTCCAATGTCACAAGAATTACAAAAAGTGATGATTTGAGAAAAAAATTATGAGCTCAGAGGTCCAAATGGGAGATTTTACTTCAAATAGAAACAAAATGCACCTACAAAAAAATATAGAAAAATGAATTGTACCATTGCAAAGTGCTCAAAACCAACTTTCTTATAATATCTAATTTTCAAAAACTGGACTCTTGGATCAAAAGATATGCCCCCCCAAAACATTCCTTATTAGGGATTGAGGGAAAAGAATTAGCCCCTAGGGACTAGGGGTTGGTTGCCTACATGACCACACTAATTATAGTGCTTTTTAAAAAACCTTTCCACTACCAATGATGATATTTCTTGTGGTGGTTGGTGGGTGTTCATGCCACCCTAGCTTCAACCATGGTATTAGGCGTATAAGACCTTGAGTGGGGGCCAACCAATGATCGGGCACCAAAAACCATTGTGCCAAACGAGCATAAAAAATGGTTAACATTATTTTTTAAAATTTTGTGTTGACTTGTACCCACACCTGTGTAGGCTGATGTAGACCACTGCACATAATATTTTCTATGACATAAGCTTGATTCCAATGAATATTCCTTTCTACTGGTTGTATAGATTATTGATGCTTGTGATGGTATGACAATGTCATTTGTTACAAATTTCATACGAATGAAGAACGAAAATAATGGTAGGGGCTTGAAAATTTCCTCTAAGGGCCTAGGGAAAAAAATATCTGATTTGGACAAATAGATAGTTGATCTTAGGGTTTTTGAGCCTCTTGGATGTGATGGTTGGGTCTGTTTTGACCCAAGATGTTCCAAAATTTTAGCTACCTCATGGATTTGTAAACCACTTCCCAACTTCAAACCCTCATAGATCTAGCCTCACATGTCCAATTTGGATGAAATAAAAGGAAAAAATAACTTTCTTAGACCCCCTAAACTCATTGGTGAGCTTAAATTTACACTAACATGTACTAGAATTAACCTGCAGTATAAAGCCATATAGAGAAAACCCCAAAATATGGTATTTCTATTAAGTTTTTTTGATTCTCTAAGTCATCATATGATGCAAGAGAAGATCATACTAAAATTTTGAATATTTACCAAGATTTTCAATTTAGCAATAGCTCATGCCAAAAATCACCCTCATATCTAAGAAGTTGTTTGCAATATTAGAGCTTTGATACCATATAGGAGCTAAAAATTATCTCACACACCCCATGATCACCTAAAAAATAAAATATAACCTTCAACAAGAGAGTATGGAAAGATAATAGCTTTCTTGATATTATGTGATGCAACAATGTACAAGATCCTTGCTTCTATAGACAAGGTGAGGGATAGGATTAGACAAGATCTAGACATATGTATTAGTCCTATAACATGAGAAAGCTAACTTAATAAATATTAAATGACCTATGAAACAAGAAGTAAATGGTATAAGAAGATAAGATCTAATGACAACTAAGACTTGTATAAAGATTCCTAGGACCTAAGTAAACTTAACATGTGAATAAGAGAAATAAGTAAGATGCCATATTTAGACTAACACTTAATATTTGAGAATATAAACTATTCCAACACTTACATAAACTAAAAATTCCCTTCAATTTTTATATCTCTCATTAAAATATTATTTTCACTCATTCAATCACATGCTACCTCAAAATTCAAAAAAGTAATAATTTCTTACCTAAATCTCCACATAGGAATCCATCATATACATGAGATTAAAAACTTCTATGTAAAAATAAAATTTATAACTAGCCTTCAAACTAAGTAATTTACCATCCATTAGGGGCGAGGACTCAATAGTTGAGCATGTTCCAATAGTTGTGATAATATAGCATTAGTAGTTGTGAGTTGAAATTTGTTAGTGTTGTCTATAAGTACTTATAATTGAATGAAATATATTCTTTAAATTTAAAAAGAAATGTTCAAATTATGTGATACCGCATTATTGCACTGGAATAAAATATGACTCATTTCACAACTATTGGTCTACCCTCTTTTTGGTATTTTAAGACACCTCAACAAAAAGCATGTTTATGTGACATCATATTTGATGATGTGGACTTGAAACTTTAGTTATAAATAGGGACCTTGCCAAGTAAGAATAATTTAAAATTATCCAATATGATTTGAGAGACATAAAAGTAAGGTACTAACCTACTAGATCCTCTCCACTATAATTTTCAGGCTTGTGAATCTTTTAATATTTTATTTCCTAAACAAATCATATATACCAATAGCACCAATGATAAACTTGTGCATAATATTTCTATACTCATGCAAATCTAATGATCATGTAGGTTGTGAAAGATCATTATTTTTTAAATAATTACTAACAATGTTTCTTCCAATGCATTCTAATAGGTTGACATGTAACATATACATGCAATTTGTAGAGGCATCCAATCACTTCAAAAAGGAGCCTTGCATGAGATTCAAAACCTAACCATGGAGATTCTTATTAGTTGGTTGATAGATGATAATCTCATTCTTTCATGATGCCCAAATTTATACAATGATCCTTTTAATAACAAATATCAATGTATTTATAAGAATGGTAGTACATCAAAATACACATGATTATAAGTGAAATGGGAACATTCATGACTTGTACAAAACTAAATGCATATTTCCCAACCACATGATAGATTTTACTATGGTGAATTAAATAACTATTTTGTATTATGTTGAGTGTACACATCAATCTTAGTGAAATGCATTTGATAATATCGAGAATAAAGATTTGTGTTAGATTGTTTGATTTTAGGGGGGCTTATAATTTTTATAGTATACACTTCAAACTCACTAGAATGAACCAAAAAGAGACTCCAATTATGGATTCCAACTACCATATGTATGTACTACTAGAAGTTATTTTTTGGAAAAATATGTATATGTTAATAATAGAAAAAGAATGTACAATAGAAAAGTAAATTCTAAAGGAGGCACTTCCAAGACTATCAGCCTGAAAGTAACTATTCAGGTTTGAACAAAATATACCTAAGCATTACAAAGAACATATCATCTTAAGATAGCCCAAACGACCATTTCTACAGAATATTACCCATAATAATAATAGAAAAGTCACTTTTATCCAAGAGTACATAGCACCCGCTCTTTAATAATGATATTAAACATTGAAAGTAGAGACCCATTTTGATCTTCACCAATAGCTTCCAACTAAGACTACACTTTAGAAACTTGAGTTTGAAGCTCCAAATTGTTGTTGTGTTTCTTCTTCAATGCTTTAGCAAGATTTGACTACTACAAAATAATATTAGAGCATATACTTTGTATAATTACTGGCATAGGAGGAAACACATTGAAAAACTAGCTTTACATTGGAGCATCCAAATATGTAGAAGGATAATTTGATGAAAAGATTCTAAAGTTATATTACATGAATAGTGCAGCCCTAAAAAAGTTGATTTCCACTTTAATTTTTTATTAAATATGGTGGAAATAAGGGTCATGATTGTTTTCCAAATTTGTTGAGTATGCTTGCAATTCAAAGAAGCATATTTAATTATTTATAACTTGTGATAGAAATGACATTTGGTGGAGTGATCGGGAAGAAAGGAGAGGAATTCTCCTACAAATTTTTTATAATGAATAATCTTCCATGCTAGAAATTGAGCTTTGGCTCTAGCTTTTGATTTCTACATAGCAAGGCTCAATATTGTTGTAAAATGTGCCTCAACTTACCGGCTTGGACCTCTCTTAGAGGCTTGATGAATTTATTCCCTTATCGCTTTACAGTGGAGCTCTCATTTGGTCGGATTGACCCTTTGGTCACTAAGACTCTATCCAATCGACGAGGCTCCAAAGGTTGTCACAGCAATGGGCTGACGGGCGTGGAGTTGGCGGTTTGTTTGAAGGCTTTAGCTTTATCGGATGATCGGTCGCCCATCAGCAGGAGGTTTTCTCTATCACACCAATGTGTCGATGAATTGTATCAACAACTTCTATCAGCTTCATCTGACGGTGTTGGCTGCTTTCCGCGACATCCAAAGGCAAGTACTATTGTTTATCTTTTCGCCGAGCGGAATTGCCTGTGCGCATGATGTGTGGCGGTTTGTCAAAGTGGTGAGCGTAAGGAAGTGATCGTGGGCCCCGGGTTGCTTTATGTGAGGGCTTGCCCGGTCGTGGACACTTGTCTGCGGAATCTAGCGGATGTTGCTAGAGATTCCCTGAAGGAGCTCCAGAAGCCTCCACAAAGACCAAGCGAAGTGCCCGAGCAGTGGGCACGTGGCAGCCTCAAAAGCTCATTCTAGGCGAGCTCATGGGAATCTTGGTGATTCCCTCCTAGATGCCCCAAAACCTTCTGAGCATCAAACACGTGGGTTGTGGGACCCGATAGGGATGGCGGTCGGTGTTTTGGCGATAGCGGATCATTGTCGGCTCGGAATGTGATGCAACTGTTAGTGATGGTGAAGGGTTTTTCGAGCCCAATGACAGTTGACCGATCACTACTCGGTCAAGTGGTAGAACGAATGGTAGTGCAACATGTGGCATTTTCTCATTGGTTGTTTCTGCATCGTTGTTGCAAAACAACATTTATTGTCGGAAGTTGGATTGGTGAAAAGTGATATCTTATGTAGTTCTTTTGTGATAAGATTTTGGCGATTGGTAGAGTCCGAATTGTATTTTCTTTGCAACAAATTTATTATAGGGGTGGCTCGATGTAAGATTGCAGGTGGATCTAATCCGAGATCAATTTGGCGTGTCAGTGAAGAACTGAATTTTAATGCACCCTAATTGGTGGTTGTAAAGGGACTGGTAATAGTCGGCCTTGACAAGAGTACAATATATAGATTTATAGAAGTCGGGTAGGAGAATACCAAAAAGAGGGTTGAGAGTTTTTGTATTCGATGTATGCCAAAAGAGCATGGTAACAGTGAGTGCATAAAAAATCAAGTTTTGTTGTGAGATAACTATCAGAGAGTGAGGGTTGTTACTTTGTATGTAATCTTTTGCTTGCTGTAATACAAAGTGTCTTTCTCTTGGTGTGGTGGGTTTTTTACTCGAAAGAGATTTCCCACATAAATCTGGTGTTATCTTTGAAATCATTTTATTTATTTTGTTACTCTTGTTACCCTGCATGTGTTCATCTTAAGTGTTTTAATGTTTTAAAACTGGTCTTTGCACGTCTCCTTTGTGGTTTTAGTGTTAAGAAAGCATTTCTACACTATTGCTTTTTCTGACAAGTGGTATTAGAGCTAGGCCAGTTGTGTTATCCTTGTTAGTAGGGTTGGTTTTTTGAGCTAATATTGTTCCAATGGGAGTCTTGCAAAGTTAGAACTTAGTTCTATCTAAGATGGAGAGTACATCAGGAATAGTTGATATTGAGAAATTAAATGGCGGCAACTTTGAGTTGTGGAAACTCAAAGTGGAAGACCTGTTAGTGGATAGAGACCTCTAGGTAGCCATGTATGGAACTATGCCACAAGGTATGAAGCAAGAAGAATGGGACCTCGTAGATAGAAATGCGAGAGGTTTGATAAGACTTTGTCTAGCCGATTCTGTACTCCTGAATGTCCATGAGGAGAAGTCTGTAGCTTCATCATGGAAGAAGTTTGGCGATATTTATCAAGGAAAGTCTCTGGTAAATAAGTTATTCCCGAGGAAGAAGTTGTAATCCTTGAAGATGGAATAAGGTGCATTTTTTGCAGACCATCTGAACTCATTTAATATGAGTTTTTCTCAGTTGACGTCTATGGGTGTAAAGATAGAGGAGGTGGATCGTTGCATGCTCCTGTTATGTTCGTTACCTAACACTTGGGATCATCTGGTGATGTCTATTGGAAGTACGACTGCTACTTTCAAGATGGAAGACATGGTTGCTTTGCTGCTATCTGAAGAGATGCAGAGGAAGTCTTTTGAGATGGCCAAAGAGGCCCTTGCTATCTGAGGTAGATCGAATGAGAAAGGTAAGAAGAAGGACAAGAAGTATAAATCTAAATCTGTAGGGAGATCGAAGTCTCCTGGTGAAAAGTCCAAGGTGAAATGCTGGAATTGTGGGCAGCCTGGTCATATCCGAAAGGATTGCAAGGAGAAGAAGAAGAAGATTAACTCTTCAAACAATGACTCTTCTTAAAGTGATGCAGATGCCTTCATTTCAACCTTGGCAACTCAGGTATCAGATGATGTCTGGCTGGTTGACTCGGGTGCATCCTTTCACATGATGTCTCATAGAGAATGGTTCACTAAGTATGAAAAGCATGATGGTGGAAAGGTGTAACTGGCGAGATTGTTGGTCGAGGAAGAGTCAGAATTTAGTTTCCTAATGGGAGAGTCAAAGGTATTGGTGGTGTACTGCATATACTAGGTTTGGCTCAAAATTTACTTTTTGTCAGTAAGCTGAATGATGCTGGTGTAGAAGTTTCTTTCTTGAGTAAAGGATGTAAGATGGCTAGAGGTGCAATGGTGCTAGCTAAGGGTGTATGTACTATAACTCTATACAAGATGGATGCACGTCCTATTCATTGCAACAACGCCTCTGTAAAGTCAAGCAAAGTTGTTCCTATAGAGGAAAATGAAGATGCTTCTCTAACTGCAAATGCGATGGAGGTGAAACTCCTAGTAGAGAAGACCATGTTGTGGCATCATAGACTTAGTCACATAGGTGAGAAAGGTTTTAAAACCTTGAAAAATAAAAAAATCTTGTCGAAGGGCTTGTAGATTGTAATCTTGAGTTTGATTTCTATGAACACTGCATTTATGGAAAGCAACAATGTGTTTCCTTTTCCTCGAGTTCTCATAAATCTTCTGGTGTACTGGACTATGTTCATTCTGATGTGTTTGGTCCAGTAAATGTTCCTTCATTATCAAATTATAGATATTATGTTTCTTTCATCGATGACTATTGGAGAAGGGCATTTATATACTTTCTTAAAAGTAAACAGAAGTGCACAATCATTTTAAACAGTTTAAAAACTTGGTTGAGAATCAAACTGGAAAGAGAATAAAATGTTTGAGGATGAATAATGGTAGTGAGTTTTGTTCTGCAGATTTTGATAGATACTGTAAAGACCATGGGATTAAAAGGCATAAAACTACACCTTATACTCCACAACAGAATGGAGTTGCTGAAAGGTTGAACAGGACGTTGATGTAAAAGGCAAGGAGTATGTTGAGCAGTGCTGGTCTAGAGCAGATGTTTTGGGCTGAGGTCATGGCTACAACATGTTACCTGGTAAATTTTTCTCCTTGCTCTACTCTTGTTGATAAGACACCTTTGGAAGCGTGGTCTAGTAAGAAGCCCTCTCTGAGACATGTTCGTGTTTTTGGCTGTGAAGCATATGCATATGTGCCAAATGAGAAAAGGTCTAAGTTGGAGAATAAAACTGTTAAATGTATCTTCATCGGCTATGGTGTTGGTGTGAAGGGATACAAGCTTTGGAATCCTGATATTGAGAAGGTTTGGTACAGTAGAAGTGTAATATTTCATGAGCTAAAACCTTCTACAGCTAGAGACAGATCAAAGAGGAAAGAAAAATGATGCAATTGAGATTCCTCAAACTCGAAAAAAAGGGAGAACTACATGGTGTACCTGAAACTGAGGAGAGCTCTAGCAACTCTGAGAGTCCTAAAGATGAAGAACCAAAACCTCAGCCAGTGAGAAGGTCTACATATCAAAAACAACAACCTAACAGGTATGGTTTCTCCATTTTGGATTCAAACTGTGCCTATGCTTCAATTACTAGCACTAAGGAGCCTAGGAATGTTAAAGAGGCAATTAATATGCCCGATGCAAATTCCTGGTTGGAAGCCATGAATGAAGAAATGGAATCCTTGGAAAAGAATGAAACTTGGGATTTGGTACTTTTGCCTGAAGGAAGAAATTTTGTTGGCTGTAAATGGGTATTTAAGAAGAAGACTGGTCTTGAGGGTAGTGCTGAGAAGTATAAAGCAAGGTTGGTTGCAAAGGGGTATTCCCAGGTAGAGGGAATTGATTATGGAAAAAAATTTCCCTTGTAGCTAAGCTCACATCTATCATATTTCTGTTGTCACTTGTAGCCCCATATGACTTAGAGATCGAGCAGATGGATGTGAAAACAACGTTTCTCCATGGTGAGATGGAAGAAGAAATTTACATGTCCTAGCCTGAGCACTTTGTTGAAAAAGGTAAAGAAATCTTGGTCCGCAAATTAAAGAAATCTTTGTATGGTTTGAAGCAATCTCCTAGAATGTGGTACCAAAAGTTTGACACATTTGTGTTGTCTATGGGATTTGTGAGATCAAAATTTGATCATTGTGTGTATTATAAAACTAAAAATGATCATGTGCTTATTATTACCATGTACATGGATGATATATTGTTCATAGGAAATAGTAAGTCTATGATTTTTGATCTCAAATCTCATTTGTTTGCAAAATTCAAAATGAAAGATCTGGGTGCAACAAGGTATATTTTGGGGATGGAGATAACTAGGGATAGAAATGGTAGAAAGCTTTCGGTTAGCCAAAGTAAGTACATCAACACTATTCTAGAGAGATTTGATATGAGTGATTGCAAGCAACTAGTTGTTCTAGTTACGCAAGGAACGAAACTATCTATTGAAGATTGTCCAAAATCTGCTACTAAGATGGAGGACATGACCAAAGTGCCTTATGTGAGTGCTATCGGCATTTTAATGTATGCTATGGTCTATACAAGGCCAGACATTGCCCAAGAAGTTTGAGTACTAAGCCAATTTATGGAAAATATAGGAAGGACACATTGGGATGCTGTAAAGAGAGTGTTTAGATATCTGAGAGGTACCTTAGAATGTGCTTTGTGTTACCATGCAAATTTGGTTGCATCACAAAGAAATCTCAGCATTCTTGGGTATGTGGACTATGATTGGGCAAGGGACATTGAAAGCAAAAGATCCACTAGTGGATACACTTTCATGTTAAATGGTGGTGCAATTAGCTGGATGAGCAAGTGATAGGCTGTAGTCGCTTTGTCCATGATGGAGGCAGAATACATGGTAGCGACTCACGCCTACAAAGAAGTTGTTTGGCTCAACCCCTTATGTTTTGATATTGGTTTTAATGTAGGGCAGATCACTATTTTCTGTAATAGTCAGAGCGCCATTTTTTGGTGAAAAATCCAACTTTCCATTCCAAGACGAAGCATATCGACATGTAGTATCACTTCGTAAGAGATATGGTGGAGGATAGAAAGGTTTCTTTAGAAAAGGTGGATACTTTGAAAAATGTCGTTGATGCATTGACAAATCCAATAAGCTCATACAAGTTCACATGGTGTGCAAGCTCAATGGGCCTTGGGGCCTATGATCGCAAATGAATTCGAAGTCAGGAGGAAGCCAATAAGTCTTCGTCAAGTGGGAGCTTGTTGGAAAATGTGCCTCAACTTACCGGCTTGGACCTCTATTA
>CM021106.1:463470540-463605858 GCA_007115665.2 Sequoiadendron giganteum
CTTTAGAGACTATCCTATGGTTTTGTGCTAAAATAATAATAATATGTATATATATATAAATATACTATACTGTATATATTTATATAATAATTTTATATATCTATACTTAAACAATCTTATTTATGCAAAGTTTCAACTTCCAAAATGATGTGTGCGAAGGAAACCTGTCCTGAACTCATTGAATTCCATTTTAATTGTGAAAGGGGGGGAAGAAATTGTTATTTTATTAATTCTTTTTATGCATTTTATAGATGGGAGAGAACTCCCAGCTGGCACATCCCCTATGGGGATGGCTACTTGTGGAGGTAGCGCTCTCCACAAGCCGCAGCCTGTGGAGAGGGTACTGCCCTCCACAAGCAGCGCACCCTCCATAGGGGGGGTGCATTGGCCTCCCACTGCCACACCAACTTCTTTCCATTTAATTTTTTTTCCTGAACTTCAAATTGCTTTAACTTGTAATTTATTTGATTTGGCATGAGTATATATATGTGTGTGTGTGTGTGTGTGTGTATTAATGTATATATATATATATATGTATATACAAATGCATGTAGGTATAAATAAGAGTGTATACTGCTGATTTTCAATTTGTGCTGGAAAAATTCAATGGTAATTTGCATTCATATGTACAAAAATATATGGACATATATAAATACATACATACATACATACATATATATATATATATATTTAAATATATATATATATATAAACATGTATATATATATGAGTATATATTCAAATGAAACATGTTGAGAATAGATCTTGGTAGAATTTAAAAGAGTAAATAATTATCTGGCTGTAAGTATTTGTTTTATTTAAATGCAAAGAGAATATATTCATATATAAAAATGTAAGAATATATATATACTAATATATATGCATACTCATAAAATTGAACCTATGTGTATGTTATTTTGTTTGTTTACGACTAAATGTAGTTCTTTTATGAAGTTAATGTGAATTGTTTTGTAAGTCCACTTAAGTAATTAAACATGTATCTATATATATATATTTATGAATACATACATAAGTATATATACATATATATAGATATACATGTAAAAACAAATGCTATTATTGTATGTTTGAGAGCTCGTTATGAGTTTCCAAAAGAATGAATAATGAAATCAGTTTTTAAAGAATTAGATTTACTATTTAAAATTGATACCTATTGGTGTATAAATCACTTTATTTTGGAATAGTTAATCAAGTGTGTAAATGTATATCAATATATACGTAGATAGACTTGTGCATAGGAACTTGGGGAGTTTGATCGATTTTTCTCTTCAACATGTATACACTTTTACTTGAAAACTTTTCTTCGAATTTAAACAAATTCATTAATTTAGAATAAGATATTTAATTGGAAACATAAACTTATATTGAAAATCAAATAGAAAAGAGTACTTGTGCAATTAATTAGCTTATTATTGGAGAATTGTGATTGAATTTTATGAATTCTTTGAGAAATGTAATTAAACCGAAGGTGGAGTTATTTTCCTATGAATTGATTTCCTTATGAAATTAGATAGAAAACTTGGAAAGGTAACTACTTTTCGAAAGAATAAATATCTAACAAAGTAATGAAATTAAATTAAGTTATTATATTTAAATTAAAATAACATTTAATATATTTCATTGAAGGAAAAATATTCTAAGTATGAGATTCATATGGGAAGACAAAATTTAAGATTTGAGTAAGAAATTTGAGTTATTCTATCACACTTGATCAATTTATATACATAATTGTAGGTTGCAATTAATCTAGTATATTTCGTAATTGGAGATTTTATAAGAAGACAAATAAATGATAAACCATGCTTTTCGATATTATTATTGCATCCCAAATTTCTCAGTAGCTAACCCTTTTGAGCTCTTATTGGTTTTGTACATTATCTTTTTCTAACTTTATATGTTTTCAAAGCTTTTTGATTTTAGTGGATCTATGCATAGAGAAGGCCTGCAATTCTATCAATTTCATGCATGTAATATGGATTTCATGCTAAACATATTACTTTCAGTTGATGATATTGTTTGTATGATAAATTCAGATTTTATATGAATGTATACTCATATATTTTCAATAGCTTATATATGTACTCTCATACATACATGAGCTATACCTTCTTAACTCTTTTACTGTTGAAACCTCTATGAATCAATGAGTCTAGAAGCAAGCACTTTGTTATAATTACATAGGCGTGTGTGCATTCTAGTAGGCTTAAGATTACTTTCATGAAGTTTTATGTGAATGTCTTATGGATTTTAGTGTACTTGTGTGATAATTGAGAGGTCATTGGAAGTAGAATGATCTTGTTTGCAAATACTTGGGAACAATTCATGATAGTGTTGGCAATACAGTAATTTCATATGCAAGGATGATGCTTTGGTGAAACTTGAAAATGTTGCTTGTAGACTTATGTGATTTGTAAAGGAACTTCGTATGCTCCTTGATAGTTGTGATATTCATGATATGCTGGAATATGTAATGAATGGTCATGTTAGTAAGATAGTATGATCATTAGGCCAGTGTGGCATTTTTTAACCAATGAGAATTTGTAGCCAGTGAGGCTCTACCAGGGAGGCATTTCATTAAGCTAGTGAGGCACTTTTACGAGTGGTTTTTCATCCCTACGGGAGTTTTCCACTCATGAAATTCTTTGTGTTATGGTTATTTTGTGGATGCATTGAAAATCTTGTTGTTTCCATAATTTGCATTACAATATTTGAAATTATGTGTGTATTGTGTTATTTATGAGTAAGTCTACACTGCTAGATTATGTAAAGGCACTGTTTTGTGTCGATATTCTTATTAACTCGCTAATGTAATGAAACCCTTTTTGAATTAATAGTGAAGTAATTTAATTATTCCTCCTTTTCCGCACCATTTTATAATTAATTTATTCTATTAAATTTTGTTGGAAATTAAAGGATATAACTATTAAGAGAAAAATTCTAGGATCTTACAATCCACCTCCTCCTCATAATTCTTATCAAATAAAATATCTACTTCACTAACATAGAGAATCGTGAACACCTCACTTGTAGAAGAAAAAAGTGGCTCTTTTCCCTTAGTGTCCATGGTATTGCTTGGTTGGAAGGAAAATTTGTGGAAATCATTCTTTTGATTGTTTGTCCCTACAACCTCATTTGATAGCTTAGTGAACTCCAAAATAGTCGATTGTTCATTTCTAACATTATTGTAAAAATCAATGCACTCTACTTCATTAGTAGAGTCACTTGAAGAACTAGCTTCATCCTCATTCTTAGAAGTTTCATATCCATCCAAAATAATTTCCACCTCATGTATCTCTTTTCCAACCACCTCACTTGTGACTATTTTCTCTTCCTCTAGTCTCTTCACTATTTTACCTATGCATTGGTGATTAGGTTCCTAAGGTCCTTTGCATGAGAAGCAACGATTTTGTCTTCTAAGATAATTCTTACTGATTTCCCTTTTTCTTGTGTTGGTATACTTCCTTACCTTAGTATCTTCTTTCTTTGCTTCAACAACAAGGGAATCTAGCTTTTCAGGATGCTCTAACAACTTCATTAAAATATTACCATAGTCTTGAAATGTTTGCATTAATTCTGTTAAAAGCTCTTGCATAGACTTCATTTTTCCCAATAAAATAATTGAAATGTATGTTGCAACTAAAAAGACTAAGCGTTGGCCACTCACTAAAACAAAACCCAAAGTGAACTAACCCAACTTTTGGGTATAAAGAAATGCAAGCACACTACTGGAACCCACTATTCTGATAAGGAAATTTCTACTATTGACACTTGCCATTAAACCTATTGGCTAGAAGGATCAATGGCTCTAATACCACTGTAATAACCCCTCTAGTTTTGAACAGTAATTTTTTGATAACTCAATTTGACACATGTTCCATTTTTTCAAAAAAAATTGCAAGTTGTGTAGATTATGTGTTTCAGGAGTTTGAAGATTGGACATCATAAAGGTGAGGCTCAATAATATCCACTTCATACATTACATTAACTCAAATGGGAGATTCATACAAATTCATAGAATTGAACATCACAACTTCAAAACGAAATTTTTGAGCAATAACATTTATAGAAATTAACTATTGTAGACCTAGAACCTACGCTTAATCACACTATCTAGTAGTTTACATTTCCTTTCATATTAGACAACTCTTTCTTGAATGACTACAAGTGATAAGCAGTAGAATATTAAAATGTTTTAGTCAAAAATACAAGAATAATATTCAGTGATCTTGACTTGGAAATTACCATGCATAGGTGACTCTTCAATGGTTATGGTGTCACCTTCAGAAACCATATGATTTGTTGAAATGTGATTTCAGATGATTATTTAGGTAGCATTGGATATCTTTAGTGAGTTTAATATGAGAAACCATGCCCAACTCCTAACACAAACTCCTCATAGCTTACATGATCTTATCAATGGTTGGAACTAGGGTTTATCAGACCAACAACACCCCTTTCAAACTCCCATGTCCCTCCTTCAATGCTCACATGGGAACTCCAATATGAAACACCTCCCTTTTGCATCTATAAATGCCACGTAGGAAGTGTTGGCAGCAATGACCTTTAGAAAACACCACGTCCCAACTAGAAAATGCAAATGTCATTGCCCAACTTAGATATGCAAACTAAAATACCTCCCAAATCAAATATGTAGATTGGAAATGCCATGACCAGATTAGAAGCTCTTGAATATGGCACCCAGACCTATCCCCACGAATGCTCACAAACTGCAATATAATATGAACCTCCAATAGGCCTGAATGTCTATCATTTATCTCTAATTTTTTCTCTGTGGGAGACTCACCAATTTTCCTTATCGCACAATTGAAAGACCTAAGTGATATTTCCCTCAAAACAACTAGGTTAGAATTGTTTCACCACCAAAACTAATCTTCCCCAAAGGGTTTCTGTCCTCTAGAGATTGAGATGAACTAGGTTCAATTTCCAAACCGTAAGGGTTTCATTCAAATAAATAGAATAAACCTCACATATCCAAATGAGCTCTCATAACCTCCTTTTATACTTTTCTCGCTAGACTCTCCAGAAGCTTCTATTTAAAATTCAATTTTAATTAAAACTTCATTTTAGCTCCAAAAATGACCTTTTAATTAAAATAAACATAATTTGACACACAAGTCCCTTGTTTTATGTATCCATGATTTAAAACATTTCATCTCGATTCTGATGAGCTATAAAACTAAGGTGATTTTAAAATATTTTAAATAATATTTAGCAACCTTAGTAAAATAATTAAAATAAAGCCATTAATGCACCTATTTTATGAAAACTCCCAGAATGCATCAAAATCAAAAATTGACTACACTAGAGTGATCTTGATGAAGAATAATGGTAATTGGAGCCAATTGGGTTACTTATTATAAATAGACACCCTCTTTAAGAATCTTGGAGAGCACAACAAAAGCAAAAAATCATCCCAAAAAGTGCATATGAGTCCTCCAAATCTCTTGAGCTCATTGGAATCATCAAATAACTCCTTTGATCATGTTGACACAACCATAAGATCAATGTCAACTGCACTACAAGAGAACCTAAAAATGGGGACATTACATAGTTGATTATACCTAATTTTGGAAGGAATCCAACATGATGAAAGGATTTTTTGGCAATTTAAATGCGACCAACCATTGAAAGAAATTTGTACCAAAGTTTGAGCTTGCTTTTTAATTTAATAATTAACCATTTTCACATTTCAAATAATGAATATATTATCCCAAAAGGGATGCCAAGGTATCTTGAAATAACACCATGATTGTTGAACTTCCACTTTGGGGGAACCCAAGGAGGTGGTTGATTGGCCAAATTCATCAAAAAATTAATTTTATTAAGAAAGAGTTGAGAGCTAGTTGTTGAACAAAATAGGTCCAAGACATCAAGGGTGTTATTAATTTTTTTAAATAAATAAAAATCTATTTGTGCTTGGAATATCATATAAATCAGAGCTTTGCACATACTAGAAAAGGTAGTGATATCTCATATGTGAGTGATGATTAAATCCTTTATAAACATGCATAAAAGAATCTTAACTTTCAATTAGACTCTTTTTTCCAATCTTGAACTGCAACTTGAGGTGTAGCAGGTTTAGCCTCAATACCACTTATAGTGGTCCAAAAATTGTACCCTTCCATTAGAATCGACATCTTAAACTTCAAATTAACATAGTTCATGTAATCTAACTTATTTGATTCAATTAGATAAGAGTTCATGAGACTTTCCATTTTAAAGAGACTGTTTTTTTTTGACCAACCCCTTACACCTCTCAATTTAAGCTACTTATAGTTGTAGTAGGCTTCTTCACAAAAGGATTTGGCTTGGTAGCAACAAGCTTCACTGAACCATCTTGCTTCCTCTCTAAACCAATGCTATTCTTCAAGGGTGTTATTAAGTTATTCTTGAGATTTTTAATATATAATAAGCTATCATCAACAAAATGAGAATTAAGGGCTACTTTATTCCCAAGTAAAGTGATACCATTGATGAGATTCTATATTTTAGCAAGATTTAAAAGGTAACCAAGTGCATCAATTGTGAGAACATAGGGGAATGGAACTAAAGGGAAGCCTTACCATATTGATCATTGAAGAGGAAAGGATTGAGTGATTAAACCATTGATTTCTAGACAAGCATTAGCATTAACAAAGAGGATATTTAAGTGTAAAACGAGCTTGGTTCCAAAGCTTGACCATTTAATAAATTTTAATATGAACTTCCACCTAATCCTGTCATAAGCTTTGTCCAAATCCAATTTTATGGGGATGTAATTTTATCCTATTTGTTGGTGAAAGATGGAAAATTGTCATTGCTTATGGTTTAAGACATAGAACAACAATCTTCTACACTCTCATTCAAGGAAACCCTACAGATCTCAATCCAATGTAGAACGGGGGAAAGAGATATTGCAATAGGGTTGTCCTAGGTTCTGAGTATAAACTAAAGATGGGTTCACCACCAAGATAGGGCTTGTAAAGACTAATGAAATGCAAGACCTAATGCTTAAACCTAATACAATGCAAGATTTCACTAAATGACCTAGAAAAGCATGTTAATCAAAACAAAAAGATGGGAGATGAAAGATGTGCACCTGGAAACCTGAATGAAGTCCTAAAATGATAAAAACACTAAATTTAATGTTGATTGGGACTCATACACTAGGTTGGGTGATTTAGTCCCAGATTAGGGTTTTTGGGTAGGAACAAAAATCTGGCAGAGATATGTGTGAAACTCCTAAAATCTAGAAAAATCACTATATTGGGACTCATACATGAAAAAGTGGCATATCATTCCAATTAGGGTTTTCTAGAAATTCACAATTTGAATTTGTTGTTCAATGTTTGCTATGTCCTTTCCACTTGATCTCCAGATTCAAAACTCTAATTTGCAACCTGTAGATGTCTTCCAATGATATCCAATGGAAGATGACAACTTTGACAACTTTTAACACTTGACAACTTTCTCCAAACTTGCTCTTCAATATGTCTTCAACCTAGATTTGCAAATCACACACAAACCCTAGCAATGAAGTGTTGCAAACATGTATGAAGTGGCTCCAATGGATGTAGATCTCGACTCTTTCTTGAATCTTATAGATCCTGACTTGAATGCTAGCTTGAATCATGAAACCCTACATCACAATTGTTAGCTCAAAAACAAAAATGATGCATGATTAATTTGACATGATGCTTGATACTTGAATTATGCTCCAAAACACTTGATAATCAACTCTTGAAACCTCTTGAATGCTCTTGTGAACTCAAATTTTCTATAAAGATACTCATTCAACTTGATAGGTCACTTAATTTATTTTTAGGAGAAAAATGAGTGAAATAACCTTGTATTTATACTTGTTTATGCCAAATTTCTCAAAATTACAACACTACAAACCAACACCAGATCTAGGAGGATAAAATCCCGCCAAGAATTTGAATTATATTTGATTTTAGGCCACACATAACTCATACGTCAGAAGTGGCATACGAGTCTCATTAGGAATTAATTATGGGTCACATTTTGAAAATTACTTAGATTCATGTGAAATCAGGATTGAGGCCCTGAAACCTAGGTGGGACCCATCTACCCAAGGTGGCGTATGAGTCCCAGATCACTAAATCTGGGCCACAAAACCTAAAAATACATGAATTATTATTGAATGCTAGTTTATGTTGGGATTATCCTTGGAAAGATGCATTAATTAAGGCTCGTGGATGCAAAATAAGGCCAAATAAGGCATAAAGAAGCCCAATTAATTATGACAACCCTAGATAAGTGTGAAAGTGTGGTACAACACTTTACAACACCTTAAATAAGGTACAATTAGGTCCATTTAGTTCACAAGGTCCCAAGACCTAATGTGAGTGTGTTAACACATTACAACACTAAGTCAAGGCATCATCAAGCTCAATTTTATAAGGAGGGCCCAAACAAGTGTGAAAATGTCATGGATGACATTTTTTGACACTACAGTTGGGCCCATTAAGCTATTTCCCGTGCAAGCACTAGGTTATCTAGAATGAATTTCCCTCCAATAAATTCATTTTTCTTGATCCTTAAAATTTATTACGTTGTGTGTTTAATTCTCTTAGCAATATCTTTGGCTATAATCTTGTAGGAGGTATTAAGGAGAGTGGTCTATCTCCACCCTTATATTTTTTTCTTAGTTTTTCCTTTAGGAATTAATTTAATCGGTCCTTGATTTATAGGACATAAGGATCCCTTAGATAAGGCTTCTTTATAGACCTCATAGAAGTCCTCTCTAATAAATGGCCACAATATTTTGAAAAAAATCTAGGTAGACCATCAATTCTAGGACTTTTTGAGTCAACCACATCCTTCATAACAAACATCAAAATCTTCAAGGGTGAGCAAGCGATCTAATTAAATTGGTTGTTCAAGATCAATATTATTAGGAATTCAAGAGCCAACAATGTATTCAATTTATCTTGAATTTGATCTCCTTGAGTAGGATCACTAAACAATTGTGATAATACTACAAGAAAATAGATTTAATGTCATCAAGATTGTCATGTTTGTGCCCCTCTTGATCATATATAGACATTATTCTCTCTTTAGAGTGTTTATTCTTGAGATAACTAGAAAATAACTATATTCCTTTGTCTCCTTCTATCATCCAATCAAGCCTAGCCCTTCACTGAGCTCCTCGACCTTGATACAGTTCAAACTCATGAATTCTCTATATTTGTAGAGTTGACAAAGTTGTTTGTTGCATCAATTGGGATATCTTCATAGAGGTACAACCATTTTCCATGACTATTTATATCACCATTATTTTTCCTTTAGCTTCTCATAATTACCATCTCTCATTCTTCCTTAAACACAAAAAATTATTAATTGATTACAAAATTATTTTTTGTTTCTAAACAAATGTTAACATACTAAAATATTTATATTTATTATCTAATCTATATAGTATACTAAGATGTAATATTCCAGTGGATGAAGGAAGAATATAAAATGTACAATAAAAGTGTGTCTCTAAGAAAATCACACATAAGCACAAGTTAGATGAAAAAATCAAAGAGTCTTTCTCACCTCCAAAAGGTCATCCTTACTAAGGATGCAATCCTTTACTCCAAGTTTAAATTTTTGGTCATAATTGATCTAAGTCTAAGAAATACCCATAAAGTTGGTTTCTTAAAGTTGTTTGTTGTTAGTTTAATAATCTATTTAGATTAGGATCAATTTTTCTTATTATGAGCTTATCTCATATTGTCCCTTCTATATTTCTCCTTCTCACTTGTTTCCCTTAAAATCCTACATGATAAAATCCTAATGACCTTATTCCAATTCATTGTGTGACATTGAATATTTATGCTCTCTCTCTCTCTCAAATTCATATATTGTCACTATAAACCTTGGGCTATGAGGTGAATCTCCACTACCCACTTGTGTTTATGAGGAGAACCTTTCCTCTATAATAATATCATACTACATTGTTGCCTATCCAAAGACCATCCATGTCAATATACTTTAAGGGTCACCTATCAATTTTGCATATGTTAGGATGACTTCTACTATGTACTAGATTTGAATTGTCCACACTTTCCCATCTCATAACCCTCATGGTTGTAAGAATTTTTATTTGAAAACACTGTTAAAAAAATGATATGCTCTTGAATCCATCCCATGATCAAGGATGGAAGATTGAAGGAATATCCAATCCATATATAGAGGTTGCAATAGTATTGAGCCAAAATGTTGAATCCTCAAACATAAACTCTACCTTGCAACAACTATTGAGTGATGAGAGCCTACCTATAAAGACGAATGTTTTCCTTCTTGTCACTAGAAATTTTAGTGTCAATCAAGCCAATAATCAGTTTTCATAGAGACAAAACATCAAGATGTGTAATTATAGCCAACTACACACCCTTTTGGTCACCCAATTGAGTGCCTCCAAAATATCCTACCTACAAGGATCTCTCTTGATCCAAGATCTCTTATTCAATAAAATTTGACCCCTTAGATAGGGATGACTAAAACCTAATAGACATTATAGAGAGTTATTGTCCAATCTCCAAAAATTTGTAGCAATCAAAAGGTATTTTGTTTGACATCCCCATAAAAAAGGCATATCATGTGTGCTAGGAGGGGGTACTCAAAATTCAAGATGTAAAGGTAGAAATGAAATTTTGAATTATTTAAGATTCTATGATGGAAGGTGACATATGATAAGTTTACTAAATGAATTCCTTAGGTATTTATATAGGATCGCATCTTTTTTAGCTTTGCATCTTTGGATTACCTAAATTTTAAAAAAAATTATAAGATCAATATTTTGAGTTTTAGCTTTTATATTTTTTAAGGATTTTGAAAACATCTAATGTAGGATAATTTTGAATGAATTATTTTTTAACTTGTGAAATAAAGTGGATATCTAATTGTTTTGTTTTGTATCCTTATTTTATTTTTCTTTCTTATTTTGTTGTTTTCACATGTCAATTAATTTGAAGGAATTCTACGTCCAAAGATCTCTCATCTACCATCATAGAAAATCTTTAACCCCTTTTAAGTAGTGTTTTTAACCAAAAAATAAAAATAAAATTCCTCAACTATATAAATATCTCATTAGAAATCTTATAATAAAATCCAATGTATACTCTTTTAAATTGTTGCTTTTGTTCGATTTCAATTATAATTCATGTTTTGGTTTATTTCATGTACTCTTGATTTGTACAAGATAGATTGTCCTATTTCAATAATAGTATGATATGATTTATTTTAAGGTATTTTTTTAATTTGGTATATGATAAATGTTATATTCCTTATGAAAAGTTTGTTACACTTGCAATCCAATGTTTTGATTACATAGTAATTATTTTTTAAGTGTGTTTTATATATGAATTATAATAATCTAAATTTAGTAAATGATAATATGAATTATTTATTCACTCTTTTTTATTAAACTACATTTAAAGTAAAAATTTTAATTTTTTTATCCTCATCAATATATATTTATTATGTTATTTTGGAACATTAGATTAAATAAACTATAATATTGAATAATCTTAAAGTTAGTAGCCAATAGTTTAGTTTGATTATAACTACTTTTATTATTGTCAAATATTTTTCCAAATAACAACTATTTTCAATATTATAATTATTTTTAATAATCTATGAGTTTTAGAGGGTTTAATTATAATATATAAATTAAATTTTAAATATGTTGCACCATTGTGGACTAACCACTTATGTGTACAACTATCACTTCTCTTCCCTAAAAAGAACTATTTCATTGTTATAATTCTTTAAATAACATTTTGTGCATTTTATAGGGTTCATAATATAATATGCATAAACTAATTATGGTAATTATATAATGCTTATGCTTTCATCATATTGTGATCAAGACATTCAAAGTAGAGTCTAAGTATAATTTATAGTTTACTTGATTAGATAACTTTAAAACAAGATTGGATAACATAAAATAAGGTGGAATTATGTATTTTGTTTATTTTCCTACTTTAGAAATTTATATTTTTTCTTTTTAATCTCTTATTAGTTTTATAATGATTACAACATAAATAATTGATACTGATTGACACATAAATGACTATCATTTTTTTGAAACTAAAGAGCTTTCTACCTTAATCTTGAATACAAAATAAGATCAAACAATTAAGATCTTACATTAGTATTCGATTAACACTCTTTATAATATTCTCACTAGTATATAACATTGAAAGTTCTTTTGATTTTAAAGGAGGTAGAATATGGTGATTTCTTACCCATATTAATATAAGCTTCAAGTTTTCAATAGTATAGAACATTGAAAGTTAAAAGGAGGTGGAATATGGTGATTTCGTATCCATACTAATAAAAGCTTCAAGGATAATTTTTTAGAGAGTTATGAAAAATCACCATAGTGTTTAACAAAGCTCTTATTTATGCTTAAAACTAAGTTCAAATATATTCTCTTTCTCTACAATTGGCAGCTCAAGGCAAAGGAATGCATGTTATAATCTTGTGCATCATAAAACTTTCTAATCATAGATACAAATTAGAACACCTTTAAAGATGAAAAATAGTATTTTATAATGTTTTATATTCTCAAATTATTAGAATAACAAAAAATACATTCTTTCTCTTATCTATTTATTTAAATTTGACATTTTAGTCTATTCATCTATTTTATTTTGCATCCAATTTTTTTATTTTTCATTTTGTGAAAACCAACACTCAATTATTATCAATCTTCCCTTATAATAACTATATCGCATTATAATACTTTTAATATTCAGCCAATTCTTCAATTTTGTAACCACCTTTTTTCTAAAGGTGACTACCTACCACTTATTTACATTAATAAAATAAATTTATCCAAATATTTTTATCATAAACAATTGTTATTTAATAACTATCTAATATTAAATATTCAAACTAACAAATTTATCACTACAGTTATAATACTTTCAACGTCAGCCAATTTTACAATTTTGTGACCACCTCATATATTTTTCCTAAAGATGACTGCCCACCACTTACTTACATCAATTGTTATTTGAAACTGTAACATCAAATATACCACACTAACAAATTTATCACTACGGACACTTATTTACTTTTTTAAAATAAATTTATATCAACCTTCTATCTCGAAAGCGACTGCTAACAACATTTGTTGACTAAGCTTTGGAGGATATGCCATAACGTTTTCTCCAAGTTATTATTTGCCTCTTAACAAAGTAAAAGTGGGGCCTCGTCAATTCATCTATATGCAATAATTAACATTCATTTATTTATTTTAAATATATATATATATATATATATAATTGTACAAAAGAACTTTCGAGAATTATAAAAGGAATCATAAGAGAATCAATATTTTATTTTGTTCATGATTTTAAAAATTATACATTCATTTATTAACAATAATTAAGTTAATATATGTCTTTATTTGTGATTTGCGAATGTGATGTGCAATTGACTTTTTCCATTATTAATAATAAAGTTGGCAAATTGTTTTTCTAGATTTTGTCTGAGAAGACAAAATTAAAAAAAAGCTGTAAACATCATCATCAAAATACACTGCAAAAGAACTAATCTGAAACGAAATTTACAAACTTCTTTGATCATGAACTCCAAGTACGGATCTCTGTTTCAACCCTAATTCCTCTGGTTGAAAACCTACTGATAAAACTACACAACAGCCACAAGATAAATAATCTATAGAATAATGCCGAGCATCTTTCTGCGTTGATCTCATTTTGTAAATTGGGAGAATTTCACATTCATTCCCCAAAATTAGTCCTCATCACAGATGCGCACGCCAAGAAACCTTGTAAATTACAAACAATATATAAGATCAAATCTCTCAATTTGCACAAACAATTTTAGTTTTTCTGATACCAAAATCATTATCAGCAATTGCGTTGATGCTGTGCAAGAAGAGCTTGCATTTGCGCCAATTGCTGTTTGAGAGAATTGATTTGATGATTGTAATCCCGCGCCTGAAGAACGGATTCTGCTTCCAATTCCCCCAGCTGTGAACACAGGCGCTCCTCCGCTTCTTCCACAGTAAATAATCTTATCCTCACCTTCTCCAACTCCGCCATCAACTGCGCTTTGTATCGTTGGCTCTCCTCCACCCGTCTTTGCAGCTTCATATTCTCGGATCTCAGGGCCTCTATTTCTAACCGTTCAATCGCTGCCCTTGGATCCTCCTTAGCGTTCTTCTTCTTGTATGCCTGCACAATGGAAGGCTGTGAGAAGGAAAAATCTGCAGGAGCAGGAGCCATTATCAATTTCCCCTTCACTGATAAAAAACCTGAAGAAATTTGAGCCTTAGCTTAATGCAATTAATGAGAGGGGGCCATGGATATATATATATATATTTCATTATCAACGAAAAACCGTCTACATACAATGAATGTAGTTATCGAATATTCTAGACGCTTTGGCATATCCCATTTTTCCTTTTTCCGCTACCAACAATTTCAACGCGAGTTTAATTTTGACAGTCTACATTTTAATTTTCATCATTATCTTTCGCATGACGGCTGCTTATTTTAATGGAAGTCAAATTTGAAGTTAACAACGAGTCAAAGTGGTCATCTAGGAGTTCAATACAATTTGGCTTCAAATATTTTTAATCAAGAAAAGTTTTTATATTTTATATTTTATTTCGAAGGTATAAATAGATCATTAATTATTTGGTATTTTTTTAATATATGGTGTTTGATAACAAGAATATCATAAGTGATAATTTCAAGTGAATTCATATTCAGTTTTTTGTAATTAATATTAGTGAGAGACATCATAAGTAATATCAATGTGAAACATTCAAAGTCTATTATAAGTGTTAGATCAACTTTAGAACAAAATTACCCCAAACATTGCAAATAATAATTTTCAATGGGATTCATTCAAATTATGTGAAAATAAAACATTTTAAAAACTATGATCAAAGTTCAAAATATGAAATAACACACTTTCTAAATTGTGTTTGAAGTTTCAAACAACTTAGCATATTGAAGCTATATGGGAAATAACACATTTTTAATACATGTAAATTGCAAACATCTAAAGAAATTGAAGCAACGTCAAGGACTTTGCATTATATCATTGCTCTCAAGCTAACAAAAATTTGAAGCTTTCCTTACTAGTTAACAAAAATTTGAAGTTTGTAAATATTCAAGATACTAAGGGATTATTGAATTAAATGAGTTATATTGCCCAATTTGTTATTTAACAATTTATACAAGAATCTTCATTATCAAATACAAAGAATGCTAAATAACTTGGGTAAATAAGAATGGTTCAAATATTAAAGTTATATCACATTTACAACATTAAAATATATATTAAAGACTTTTGATAGTCATCAAACCCTATAACCATGTCTCCTCTAAAATACCTAACTAAACTAGTTTATCAAATATTTAAGAAGAATTTCCACTAGAAACAATGAAAACAACATTAACCATGAAAAAGTTTAAAATATTGAGTTTAGAAGAGGTGAACCTCTTAATGTTGGACAACAAAAATTAATACTCTCTACAAACAAAAACAAAATTTAGATTTCACAAGAAATTTTTTAATTGTAGATCAATGGAATTAAATTTGGTGCTTCTTGTACCCTAAGTGAGAATCATACCATGGAACCAAATACCAAAAATATTAAATCATGCAATGTCAAAAATGAAAAGGAAAGAAGTTGAATTTCTCTAGAATGTGTGTAGAAGGTTTAAGTTATTAAATAAGGGTTGTTTAATAGAAGTAGCTTTCTCCTACAATGTTGAAACTTCAATTATTTGTGCAAATGCATCAAAATCAATTTTCTATAATAATGTTTATTTGACACATAAGAAATACAAAATGCTTTTTAGCTTTTTTAAAGAATATATAAAAATGTTACATATAGAAACTCAATTGTTTAAAGTATTGGGTACTTGATATTATATATATATAGAATTGTTATACTTGTAGAAACTCAAGAGTATTAGGATTTTTTTTAATCTAAATATTTAGAAAAAAAAGTTTAATATAATAAAAGTGTCTATTAAACAATATAGAAATAAAAGGAAAAAATGTATATTTATATACTTCTTAATTATAACAATCAATTTTCATGTATTAGAAAGTTATTAAAAATTATAATTCTAAATAATATAAAATTCTAAAATTATAGACAATTTTTTTATAGTCTATGATAATTGTTTCTAATTTTTTTGGATTAGAATATGTAAATTTATTTTCTTCATCAATATTTTGAATCACATTCGATTATCCATCATTAAGATGGGATAGCTAAAATGATGGATCATAGAGTGTGATTTGAAATGATGAAGAAAATAAATAGTAAGAATATTATGTTGAATGCACAAGACAACTAAGAAGGGGGGTGAATTAGTTGTACCTTAAAACTATAAAACCCTGACAAACATTCAAATCCACATTAATCCAATTAACCCTTAATATGTTAGAATGATTTAGTATGAAATAAAATAACTGAAATTGAAACACATCAACACCATACATAGGGAAACACCATATTTACATGGAAAACCCAAGATGGGAGAAACCACAGTGAGGATTAACTCATAATTTAAAGTAATATCAACATTAAATACAATAGGTCTCACTGCCTAAAAAAATAAAGGCACACTGTCAGAATAGAAAATAAAATAGAGAAGATTGTTATAAAGAGAAATCCATCTCAAAGCAATAGAAAAATCCACCACAACATCACTAACACCTTCACAATCTTTTTGAAGAATTGTAGACACCTTCTACTCACTACATTTAGTAATCTAACACATGAAAGCTCACACTGCACTTCTCAAATCCACACCCTACAACTCTGTAATTTACATCACTTGCATCATACTCATCTATCTTATCATCCCTCAACAACACAACTTATATTTATACCATCTCCAACCTTGAAAACATTCTCCAAGGTCGGCTATGCACATCAACCATGCAAATTTAATTTAGGTCAACACCAAAACATTCCCGCGGTGGAAAGGAATGAAGGTAGACCGCAACACACCTTAGCTAGGACCTAAATCTACTCATACATGCCACACCAAACATCAAAGAAAATTCACAAGCAGTGTAAACACCCAAGGTTGGTCGAACCTATGTTAACACCATTAACAATTAAGTACACACTTCCTCAAATCCAAAGATGACTTGTGGAAATCACATAACACTTAAACACAATCTAGAATATTCCACAAATACCTTGGAAACCAACAAATTCCTTCGCAACAACTTTCACTTCAAGAATGTACAGGTTGCCCCGAGTATATTCAAACAACTCTGTCATACACTGTAACTCAAGAAACTAACTTCCAAAGTACCAAACCATAAACAAATTCATCTAAAGAAAGATACACACACTATCAACACCATTCTAGATCCGCAAGACCTAAAATCACTTTGTGGAGAAATGCAGAGCAAAAACATTTTTCCTAGACACCTCTGCAATACACAATTCATACACTAGTGAGCACAACTTCCTTTGTGCAACAATCCAACACACCAAATTCTAAATGTAACACCTTTGAACACCACTGATAAACATATTCAAACTACACAAGCAGATCTTTAACCCAGAATAACTACTGAGCAAGACTAGAACACTACTCTACAACATAGAACACCACTGCAAAACATAGTTTCCTCTTTTTTTTCAATTTTCTCAAAAGCACTTGGAACCCAAGCACCAGAAACATATTCATCACTTCCTCATCACCATCAAGCCAACAACAACATAGAAACTCAACCATATATCCATAAACAAAAGCTTATCAAAGCAACACTAGAGGTTGGCACTAGTAGCTTACTAATGACAACATAATGCAAGCAATCAAAGCATAGTTAGAGACAAAACCAACTCAATACCAACTGCACATCCTTGCAACAATCTCCTTCTCATACAGTTCACACTAATGATAACACTAAATCTTGTTGACATCAATGACAAAAATAATACGCTCATACTTGCAACAATATCCCCCTTTGTCATTGATGAAAACACATGATGTGAAAAACCACCAGCCACAAACACAATAGATCTACTCCATACCTTTTTCTTTGTCTCTTTTCTCCCTCTTGCACAACTAACTTATTACACTCTCTCCCCCTTTAGCAACTTATCTTTTTCACATGTCTCATTCTCCTCTATTAACATCAATGGTGAAGGACAAAATATTTGCATCATTCATTCTCCACCTTTGACATTAATCATAATGTTTACCATTGCTCTGCAACTTCCTTTCTTTTCCTTCTTTGCATACTCCCCCTTAGGAGCACACACCAAACTATATCAATCAACAACCACTGCACAATGACAACACTCATCCATCTACTGCAACAACCAAAAATGCTACTACCTAATCCCCCTAGGAGGTAGCCACCAACATCATTCTAGACCAAAGAATTAATCTTGAGATCCACTAGATTGATGCATCACCTTATGCATCTAGTTCAAAGGAGGGACAATAACCCCCAACTTCTCCCAAAGATACTCAAAAGTATCCTTAAGAAGAGCCTTAGTAAATATGTTAGCAACCTGATCCTTTGCAGGCACATATTCAAGCTTCACTTCATTTTCTAAAACCTTCTCTCTCAAAAAGTGATACTGGATTGAGATATGCTTTGTCCTTGAATGCATTACCGAATTATTTGAAATATTGATAGCACTTGTATTATCATAGAATATAGAAATTGGTTCATCATACACTACTCTAATATCCTTTAATATTTGTCTAATCCACAAAACTTATGTGCAACAAGATGCAACTACAATGTATTCTGCTTCTGCAATAGATAAAGACACATAATCTTATTTCTTGCTTAATCATGACACTAATCTGCATCCAAGAAAGAATGCACCGCCACTCGTACTTTTTTTGTCATCTACAAAACTAGCCCAATTTACATCTATGTAAGAACTTAGAGTAAAATCAATATCCTTTGGATACCACAAGCCATGATTCAGAGTGCCCTTCAAGTATCTGAATATCCTATTCACTACTACAACATGTGACTCTCTAGGATCTTATTGAAATCTAGCCACAAGACAAACTACATTCATGATATCTGGTCTAGTAGTAGTTAGATATAGTAGTCCTCCAATCATTAATCTATAGTTGCTTTGATCATCTTTAGGAGATTCATCATTATTTCTTAACTTGCAACCAATAACCATAGGGGTACATACCAGTTTAGAATCTTCCATTCCAAACTTCTTCAACATTTCCTTGACATACTTTGATTGTGAAATGAAAATACCTTTATTTGTCTAATTGATTTGTAGCCCAAGGAAGAAATTCATCTCCTCAAACAAAACATCACAAATTATTTTTGTATCTCCTCTGCAAACCTCTTACACATAGCTTCATTTCCTCCAAAAATAATATCATCAACATATACAACCACAATCAAGATTTGATCTTTTTCATCTTTGAAGTAAATATTACTATCTATGGTACCTTTATTGAATCCTTGTTGTAACAAGTACCTGTCTAACCTTGCACACCAAGCTCTGAGATCTTGCTTCATTCCATATAATACCTTCTTCAATCTATAGATCATATCTGGTTTTTCTGATAATTAAAATCCTTTCGGTTATTGTATGTATACTTCTTCCAATTCACTATTCAAGAAAGAAGACTTCACATCCATCTAATAAACTTTGAAATCTTCATGTGCTGCAAAAGCCAAAAAAATCCTGATAGATTCCATTCTTTCCATAGGAGAAAATATCTCCTCAAAGTCTATTCCTTCTACTTGTGAGTAACCTTTACACACAAACCTTTCCTTGTTTCTTACCACTTCTCCATTCTCATTTATTTTGTTCTTCAATAACCACTTACTTCCAATTACATTCTTGTTTTCTGGTCTTGGAACAAGTTCCCAAGTCTGATTCTTCTCAATATGCATTAGTTCTTCTTCCATAGCCTTGATCCAATACTCATCCTTGCATGCTTCAACCATTGTTTTGGGTTCAACTTCAAAAAGTAAACATAGATTTACCTGTTCTTCAACAACTTTCCTTCTTGTCAGTACACCTTTTTTCTTATCACCAATGATCTATTCTTCAGAATGATTCTTTTGCACATACTTAGGAGTTTTAGGAACTTTTTCTAAAGCTTATTCCTATTCAATTTTCACTTCTTTTTCCTTAAATTTTTCTTCTTCTCTACAAGTAGACCCATTTGATTCATATCCACCTATTACCACTGAATTATTTTGAGGGTCTTCATCAACCTTGACACTTGCACTCTCAAAAATCTTTCTCAACCTCTTGCTGTAGCACCAGTAAGCTTTGCTTTTAGTAGAATATCCAAGGAAGATACCTTCATCAGATCTTGCATTAAACTTTCCTAAGATGTTTTCATCCCTTATGATATAGCATTTGCTTTCAAACACTCTAAAGTATTTGATAGTAGGAATATTTCCATACCATAGCTCATAAGGAGTCTTTGTGTTGTTTTCTCTTTTTTGCACTTTGTTAATTATATAAATAGCAATATGAATTGCTTCTCTCTAGTAGAATTTCAATATATTTACTTCTTTCATCATTGTTCTTGCAACTTCTTGAGGAGTCCTATTCTTTCTTTCAACCACTACATTTTGTTGAGGAGTCCTAGGGGTAGATAAATGCCTCTTTATTTCATGATTCTCACAAAAGATGTTAAAACTCATTGGAGGTGAACTCTCCACCTCTATCAAATCTCAAACATTTGATTTTCATATCCATTTCATTCTCATTCATAAATTTGAATGTTTTAAACTTATCTAGAGCTTCTAATTTTTCTTTGAGAAAAGTAGCCCATTTCATTCTAGAACAATCACTAATCAATAGCATGAAATACCTATCACCTTGAAGACTTCTTAAATTGGTAGGACCATAAAGATCTGTATGCACCAATTCCAACAGTCTAGTAGAAGATTCTTCTTTGACTTTGAAGCTTCTTCTTGCTTTCTTTCTAATTTGAGACTCTTTATAGACAACATTGATAGGCTTTGTAATCTTTGGCAGATCTCTCATAGCTTGAATTGAACTTATCCTTACTAGGCTATCAAATTTAATGTGAAATTATTCTATTACATGGCCAACTCTCATTGACCTATCATGAAACATTAACCATCAACCCCTTTGAGATGATAGTGATTCCCATATGTCCTTCTCCCAACAACAGTCACAATTTTGGAGCCTTTTCTAATCTCACAACCATCATCCTGAAACAAAAGATTGTATCCCTTGCTACACATTTTTCCAACACTCAAAAGGTTATGCCTTAAACCCTTAACATATTAAACATCATCAGTATTATGATTGCCATCAAAACTAGTTGAAATTTTTCCACATATCTTAGCAGATATATCATCACCAAACATAACTAGTCCTCCTTCATATTTTTCAAGTTTAACAAACTTAATCTTATCACCAGTCATATTATTAGAGCATCCACTATCAATAATCTAGTATTTCTTCTCCTATCTAGCATGAAAAGCAGACACCAAAGTGCCTTTAGTTTTAGCACTTTCTTTCGAAGCCCTTTCCTTCACACATCTCTCAAAGTTAAAATAATTAGTTTCATATTTTAAAGCCATGAACAAGAATTCACCATCCTCATCATCTCCATAATCAGATTCATCATTAGAGATACTTGCATCTTCTCTAACATAATAACTTTTCTTAATCATCTTACCTTTTTGCTCCTTATTTTTATTATTCAAAGCTCTATTTGGACATTTATAAGCATAATGACCTATCTTTCCACAACTGAAAAATTTGAAAGGAAACTTACCGTTGTACTTTCCAGTACCCTTTTTTATTCTTCTCACAAAGTTAGCTTCCACATCATCAAGGTCCTCATGATCTGATTCCATAGTCTTCTCTGATTTACCAGACTTAAAATAACTCACAACTTTTGCACTATGTGTACCAAATTCTTTCATTTAAAAAGTAGTTAAAGAACCATACAATTGATCTCTGGTATATTGATTCAAATTTTGTAATTCTTCAATAGTAAAAACTTTTATGACAATAATTTTTAGGAAGAGTTCTACGTACCTTCTTTCCCACTTATTCATCTTTTAGTTCTCCACCAAGACCTTTGATACCATTGACAAATTCATCCACCTTCTGCAAGTAGCTTGTAATGTTTTCATCTTCAAACATTCATAAGGTTTCAAACATGATCTTCAAATTATGTATCTTAGTTTGTTTGATCTTATAATCTCCTTCATAAATGCTTTCTAATTCTACCCAAATTTCTCTAGTAGTTTTAAAATTCATAACTTTCACCAATTCAGAATTAGCAAGACCACTTAAGAGAGCATACCTTACTTTACCATTTTTTCATAGCCCTTGATCTCATCATTTGTGCTAAGACCATTTGCAGGAATAGTATATCCTTTCTCAATAGACTTCTAGATCTCAAATCCAAGAGAAACCAAAAAAGATTCTATCCTTATCTTCCAGAATACATAATCTAGTCCATCAAATATAAGAACATCTTTCTTGTGCACCATCGCAGGTCTACCTCTAGCGATTAATCTTCTTCCAAGGAACCTTGCTTTGATACCAATTGTTGAATGAACAAGGAAACTAAAAGGGGAGTGAATTAGTTGTACCTTAAAACTTTAAAACCATCACAAACATTCAGATCCACATTAATCTAATTAACCCTTAATCTGTTAGAATGATTTTGTTAGAAACCAAGATTAGACATGCAAACCAAAAGGCCTTCCACAGAAGAGAAAAACAATAAAAAAGTAGAGCTTTGCATGAAGATGTGCAAATTGATATTATTCAGAATTAAAAAATTACAATGAGATGATTTTCTTTATAAAATAAATGTATGCAACCCTAATGTTGACCTAAAAATAGCTCAACTAAATAAAGCTTACTTATTAATTAAGTAAACTAATTATTACCTAAGAAAAATCTAAGTAAACTTAATAAAGTGTAATTAAATAGTTAATTACACCAACACCCTCCCTTAAGTGCAACTTAGGGAGACTAAAAAATCATGCACCTAAAACTAAGATGAATGCAAGAAAACATGAATGGGTCCTGGCAACAAGGTCTGATCAAGTACCCATGTACAAATGCAATGAAAGAGAAAGAGGAGAAAACCCAGTGGGACAAACCCTCCCCTCAATGAGATGACCTGTTGCAAAGAATCACTGTGGAGTAACACTAGAACCTGAATCTGACAAGCAAGGAAAGATACTTCTGTTTACTACTAAAACCATATGAGAGTCACCTATTGACTCAAGGAATCACTAAAAAGTAACAGTAGACCTGATGCCACAGAACATTGGAAAACTCCAAATGGAAATAACCCTAGAATCTATGAAGCAACAGTAGATTATTGAATGATGTGATATTGAAATGAAGTGCAAAGATTCAAGTTGCACCCCCCCAACTACCAAAATATCCAAGGAATCTCCAAAACACCCATCGGGCCAAATCTGGAATAATGATCAACTTGGGATAGATACAAAAAAATGTGCATGGATAGCAACGTATAGCTCCTCAATACCTCTTCAACGCCGCAAAGATAGCAAAAATCAGAGATCATGGCAAAAAGTTATCAGCTCGGAAGCATAAAATGAACATCTAAATTCAAATAGAAATAAATGTAGCTAAACAGAAAAATACTGAAAAATAAACTGCACCACAAGATAGTTCTCAGAACCAGCTTTCCGACGATATCTCGTTTGCCCGATTTCAATACTGTAAGCCCAAGTTATGCCAAAAAGAAAAAAAACTACTCCTTTAGGGCAAACTGGGGTTAGGAGGGGGAAAAGAGGGTCGTACGGCCGCTGACATCATCCAATTATGAACTTAAATTTGACGGCCATCTGGTCGTCACCACAAAAAATTGGCCCCCTGCAAAAAAAAAAAATGGCCCATGGTCACCCAGCAACTTGCATGGGGGTTGGAGTCAGTCGAGGGTCGGGCGCAGAGCTCCTTGTCCCCCATAAGACCTACGGGTAGTTCAGATGAGCCCGCGGGGGCTGAGCGGGGCCGACGACGGGATGTGGTGGTGAGATGTGGCGGCGATGGCTGGTGGGTGGCCGCCTGATGCTGCCTGGTGGCCACCAGGTGGTGAACCCCTTTTAGTCTGCATGTGCTATTTTAAAAGAAAAAAAATTGAAATCCACACCTCGAGAAGCATGCCAAGGAGGTCGTACGACCTCCTTGGAAATTTTTTTTGCCTAAAAAACCAACTGCTCCAAAATCGATGAAACAACAGGCGTTCTTAGGGTTTTTGGCTGGTGCGAACGTGATGGTGACCTTCGTTTGTGCCCAAAATGCTCCGAAAATTTGACTACCCCCAAAGCTTGCAAAAAATCACCGAGCTTGAAACCTCACAAATTTCTTCAATGATGACCACAATCAGAAAAATAAAAGTCAATCTTGAATTTTTCTAGCACTCTAAATCCAATGGAGATGCTCGATCTGATCCAAAACGCTACATAAATGAACTCGAGGCATGAAACCCTCGAGGAACCCCGAACGAACTCTGCAATGATTTTCTTCAAAATCTGAGAAAGGGTTGCATATCAAGGCTCTGATACCATGTTAGAAACCAAGATTAGACATGCAAACCAAAAGGCCTTCCATAGAAGAGAAAAGCAATAAAAAAGCAGAGCTTTGCATGAAGATGTGCAAATTGATATTATTCAAAATTAAGAAAAAACAATGAGATGATTTGTTTTATAAAAGCAATGTATGCAACCCTAATGTTGACCTAAAAATAGCTCAACTAAATAAAGCTTACTTATTAATTAAGTAAACTAATTATTACCTAAGAAAAACTTAAGTAAACTTAATAAAGTGTAATTAAATAATTAATTACACCAATAGATTTAGTATGAAAGAGAATAACAAAAATTGTAACATATCAACACCATACACAAGGAAACACTAGATTTATGTGGAAAACCCAAGATGGGAAAAGACACAATGAGGATTAACTCATAATATAAAGTAATATCAACATTGAATACAATAGGGCTCACTACCGGAGGACTTACTGCCCAAAGAAAGAAAGGCTCACTAGCATAGTAGAAAAGAAGATAGAGAAGAGTGTTAAAAAGAGAAATCCATTTCAAAGCAACAAAAAAAATCTACCACAATATCACTAAGACCTTCATAGTCTTTTTGAAGGATTGTAGACACCTTCTGCTCACTACATTTAGTTTTCTAACACATGAAATATTGCACTGCACTTCTCAAATTCACACCCTGCAACTCTACAATTTGCATCACTTGCATCAAACTCATCTATCTTATCATCCATCAACAACTCAACTCATATTTATACCATCTTCAACCTTGAAAACATTCTCCAAGGTTGTCTATGCACCTCAACCGTGCAAATTTAAATTAGGTCAACACCAAAAAATTCCCACGGTGGAAAGGAATGAAGGTGAACCACAACACACCTTAGCTAGGACCTAAATCCATGCATGCACACCACACAAAACATCAAAGCAACTTCACAAGTAGTGTAAACACCCAAGGTCGACCGAACCTATGTTAGCACCATTAACACTTAAGTACACGCTTCCTCAAATCCAAAGATGACTTGTGGACACCACATAACACCTGAACATGATCTAGAATATTCCACAAACACCCTAGACACCAACAAATTCCTTCACAACAACTTTCACTTGAAGAATTTACACACCCAGTACATTCAAACAACTCTGTCATTCATTGTAACTCAAGAAAGTGACTTCCAAAGCACCAAACCACAAACAACTTCATTTGAAGAAAGATACACACACTATCAACACCCTTCTAGATTTGCAAGACCTAAAACCACTATGCGGACAAATGTAGAGCAATAACATATCTCCCAGACACCTACACAGTTTATACACTGGTGAACACAACTTCCTTTGTGTAATGATCCGGCACACCAAATTCTGAATGCAACACTTCTAAACACCTTTGATCAACATATATGAACTGCACAAGCAGATCTTCAACCTAGAAGAACTATGGAGCAAGACCATAACACTACTCTGCAACATAGAACACCACTACAACACACTATTTCCTTTTTTAATTCAATTTTCTCAAAATCACTTGGAACCCAAGCACTAGAAACATATCATCAACATCTTCAACACTTTCACATCACCATCAAACCAATTGCAACACAGAAACTCAACCATACATCCATAATCAAAATCTTCTCAAGTAACACTAGAGGTTGATAGTAGTAGCTTACTAATGACAACATAATGCAACCAATCAAAGCATAATAAAAGACAACACCAACTCAATACCAACTGCACATCCTTGCAACAAACTCCTTCTCATACAATTGACACCAATGACATCACCAATCTACTTATACTTGCAACATATTATATATACATATACATATACATACATACATATATACATATTTGCATTTAGATATATACATATATATACACATATACATACATACATAAACATATACACTTATATATATATACACATACATATATACATACGTATACATATACATATACATACACACACATATATATATGGTCAAATTTTAATATATATTTTCTAATGATTTTATTAACATAGAGTGAAAAAATTATGTTCACCATATTTTATGGTAAAAATATTTAAACAAAGGTATACGACCATCAAAATTAGGCATTGTTTGCAAAATGTGAAGGATAGGCCTAAAAATTAACTTGGGTATCAAAAAGTTTACTTTTTGACTTAGGAACCGTCGAGACCTAGAAAATAAGAAATTGTATGCTTTCATCATCATTCATGCATAATGTTCACTAAATAATTTCAAACAAGTGCTATGTAGTGGTGAGTAGTTGCTTCTATTTTAATAACAATATTTGTTTTATAATTGATAAGTGAGCTATGGAAAACTAGTTATGAATTCATCCCAAAATACTTTTAAATCAAAGACAAGGTGACTTAGAGCCAAGTTATTGTAAGTCAAATGTATGTAAAATTATTGGGTTGGTGAATATTATAGTTGTTAGGATTGAGCTTGTCTCCAATTTTGATTCCTACTAGCCATAACTATGACTAACATCTAGTTGAAGTTGAGTTTTCTCCTTAGAATAAAATTATTTTATGAATAAGTGTACACCACAATTTAATGCCTATGAGCTTCACAGTTGAGTAATAAATTTTTTGAATTAAATTTATAGAAATTAAATGTGATATTTTATTATATTTTGAAGAAAGGAAAATGATGTTAGGGGTATAATTTTTAATGCATAAAAAATTAGGGTTATGTTAAGGTGATATTTTTAGGCTATGTAACACATCTATTCATACTCTTTTAGTTTTTACTTAGGTTTTATACTTGAAGTAAATAATTCAATGCCTTCAAAACATGAAGGTGAAAAAAAATCTTTTCTAACACCATAATTTTCATTCTGCATAAATGAAAATATATAACATTTTTTAACTGAAATAAAATAACTTAACATCTTGTAAATGAAACACATCTATTCAAATATAGTTTGCATATAAGATCTATGATCTTGAGTAAAAAGTTTCATAATTTATAAATAAGAACAAGGTCAGGATATCCTTAGCTGAATTATTGATCTATTTCACAAGCCTCAGTGTGTCATCTGCAAGAGGGAGAGCATAACCCAAGCACTTTACCTCCAACCATAGACCGACAATCCCCCGCACACATTCCAAATGGAAGTTTCCCTACCCTTCAATGAAGAGTATAGTATAGGAGCCTCTAGTACTTCCATCTAAGTTTCTAGTGGTGTGACCTACATAACTATTACAGTCATATAACTGTAGATAAAATCTAACTAAGTATGACACTATTGACTAGTCATACAAATCTAGAGCATAGTGAATTAACAAGTGCAAGTGGAGAATTTTGTATTTACTTTGGAAAAAGTTTGAATTATATTCATCCATTTTCTTAGAAAGTGGTGTCAACTTTCTTAGAAAGTGGTTTCGTAGTTCACCCACCTCTAACTCATCTTGGGAATCTTACTAACATATGGTTAACTCAAACTATAGTTTGACCCAACGATTGACTTCTCATACAGAGTTTCCTACAAAAAGTGATGACTTCACTAAAGTCATAATTCAACTTGATTGATTAAGTACCTCTAACTCAAACACCCATGTTACATTCTCTCAACATTTTGGGACTAAGCAACTGCCTCTTGTTTAAGTCCTTAAACTAACCAAAGGAGTAAGATAATATTTTAATAGTATACTTATTAGTTTATGAAAAGAACATAATGTCCTCAACTTGACAAATTTGATCTCAAATCAAATGATATATAGTGACTTCTTGTCAAAATAAAAAATAAATATAAATTTAAAACAATAATAAAGACCTCCTATTATCTATAATGTTTTAGACCTTTCTTGAATTTCTTAAAAATTCTTTTTATTAAAAATACAGTAAAAACTATGATAATTATGAAATATAAGACACTATCTTTTTGGAGGGAAGAAATACTATTTTCATGTATTTAATAATTCTTTGCAAAATCAACTTACGAATCTAATTTGTTTAGAAAACACAACTTAGAGAGTATAAAGCTTTCCTCTTAAACTCCATCTTAAATTTTATTCAAAATTCCATGTATCTAAATCTGGTTTAAAACATCTATAAACTGGTGTGAGCATTCAGCCTATCCACCCAGTTTATAAAATTGCAAACCATCTTTTTATACTCTAAGAATTAATATAAATAATCTTATATATTAATTCCAAATATAATCATATATTTACTATATAAACTTAGACATCATCTAGTATAAACTTTTAGTTAATTCCAATTGATCGAATAAACGATACGTTTGTTACAATAGTATTAGGCTTAGATGATTGCTTAAAATATTATGTATACCTATGTATACGCAACATTACACTTCTCAAATCAGTTACGCACTAGTTCTTAATATTCACACAAGTATACTTTCACATATATCTTTCTTTTAATCTGAAGCATTATCAAATTTTTCTACAACCAAAATAAAAGAGAAAGAATAAAAATAATAATTGTGCGTACATAGGTGGTGCTACTCTACACTCAAGGTCTCAGTATGAGTTATTTTGTCTCTTTGTGAAGGACAAAGACAACTCCTACTTGTTGGATTTTCACAGTCAAATGAAGAGAATAGAATAAACACCATGTAATATGAAGCTAAGGTTGAACTCTTGAGCTTTTCAATAGAATTAAACCTATACGTAGCCCCCTTTTCTAGATATCTCAAATTTAGTTAAAGAGTTGTACAATTGATCTCTAGAATACTGATCTAGGTTTTGAGATTATTCAATAGTAGCAACTTTAGAACTGTAAGCTTTAGTAAGGGTTCTAAGAATTTTCTTTACCACTTTAGCTTCTTTAACTTTTCCTCCAAGACCTTTGATTGCATTGATAATTTCATCAACTCTCTACATGTAGCTTGTGATATTATCTTCTTCAAGCATTCACAGGTTCTCAAATTGTGTCTTCAAATTCTTCATCTTAGTTTGTTTGACCATAATATCTCCTTCATAAATACTTTCCAACTTATCCCAAATTTCTTTAGCAATTTTCAAATCCATAACTTTCACTAATTCAAAATTTGCAAGTCTACTCAAAAGAATAAACCTTTCTTTACCATTTGTTTCATAGGCCTTGATCTCCTCACTTGAGCTCGATCCATTTGTAGGTATAGTGTAGTTAGTCTTCACTTCTTGCAAAACATCATATCCAAGGTAAACCAAATAGCCTTTCATCTTCACTTTCAAGAATGCATAGTCTGTGCCATCAAACATAGGGATCTCCTTCTTGTTCGTCATCGCATATCTACCTCAAGTTGTTAAACTTTTCTCCAAGGAACCTTGCTTTGATACCAATTATTGAGTGAAAAAGATAACTAAGAGGGGGGTGAATCAGTTATCTCTTATCAAAAAACCAAAACCCTCATTAAAATTCAAATCCATAAGAATTTATTAAACCCTTAATCTATTATGACGTTTTAACATGAAAAGTAGATAACGAAAACTTAAACAACTCAACACCAAACACAAGATAACGCTAGATTTACATGGAAAACCTAAGAAAGGAAAAACTACAATGAGGATTAGCTCACAATATAAGTAATAGAAAAAATGGTGATGAGTCCAATTAATGGCTCAATTTTGATAGGGTTTATCATGTATTTGTTGTTGATACTATAGACTATGGCACTTGGTTATTGACACTCTCCATGTTATTTCCTTAAATCCATAAACCTTGGGCATTGACTTATCCTTGTGAATTTTAATGATATTAGCTTGCTATGTGATTAATCTATGTTAATTTTACATGTAGTTGAATGGATGTTACTTTAAGGTAATTATAGATATGCATTTGTCCTGCGCACACTAAAGTTATGATATAGGTCCAGATTTAGATGCAGAAATAAAAGGAGCTTGCAATGTGGAAGGAGTTCATACTAGCTTTTCGGTTGCTGAAAAAGTCATGTAGAAATGGACATTGAAGAAATCAAGCGGTTGGAAACTTCTAGCTCATGTGGAATTTAATCTTAATAGCCATGTTTGTTGGTTGAGTAAATTAAGGAGATGATGTTATGTTCGATTTCTATTGAAGCAAGTTTGGTTTGACTGAATCTTTTGCATGCAGAACCTCCTTCCTCTTTTTCATGCTTTCAATAAGTGGCGTCCTCCTAATCTGTTGGAGTCAACTGCCTTGTTAGTTAAGTTAGAATCTTTTCTTCTATAAATAATGGTCAGATGCTCCTCTTCAAGAGGTGGAATGTTTTGAGAATTGTATTTGCACTTTCAGTTTTCAAGAAATATAGTTATGTTGCTGCTACATTGTAATCATTTTTCCAATGAATAAAATGATATTTTAGTTTGTTACATTTGAGTTAGTACTGGAAAAACTCATTCAAGGGTCCCCACTTGGTGAGAATTTCATCCTTTTAGTTTAGTAGTTACTTTTTTTTTCAACAATTAGTTATAGTCTTAGTAGTTGTTTGTTCCTGCAGCCACTGGAACTCTGTTTTGTATCTGTTCCCGCAACCATGGTAGATAGAGTAAATTCATGTATGTTTACTGAGACTTTTTTTTTCTGTAATTCTTTTCAGTATAGTTTAGTGGTTGGTTTGTGTTGATTACTCATGTTTTTTTCTTTCAAGCATCTTACTTTCAGTATTACTTCTTTTCTAAGTTATAGGATAAAGATGGCTGCAATGGAATCCTAGTGCATATACAATGCTGACCCATTTCAAGTTCAAGTCCTTGGGTTGATAACGAAATGAACCTTCATGATGAGCAAGATAGCTACTTGGTGCAAATATTTAATCTTCAAGTTATAAATTTAAGGGCTTAGTTATTGAACCATTAGAGGAGGCTAACATTTTTGGCACCATTGTCGGGGATGGTGTCAAACTAGGAAGTTCTTAGGAGTCATTTCTAGTTTCTTTCCTATTTTTGGTATCTCTAAAGTTTATTTTTAGCATACCCTTTATTAGAATAAGCAATGATCCATTATTCTTTCAATAATTCTTTGTGTGAGTTGGTTGATATTGAGTTAATACCGCATGCATAGGGGCAGGAGAAGAGATGCTCTAGGGAGATTCCTTCCTATTGATCCCAATCTCAATAATTAGCTAGTTGAGTTTCAAAATTTTCCAAAAGAAGAAGAAGAAGAAGAATTAAACCCTTTTGTTGATGAATTTCCCAATTTGACTAATTTTGAAACTTCCTCTGAAGAGCAAGCTGCCCATAACTTGATTGAGAATCCATTTGCTCTGATAATTCATCAAGCAAATATGGTTGTCCTAATTAGGCCTAACCAACCAACCTTTCATTTCCCTATCCCTCAACAAAATTATGTTGATAACCTCAAGAACATTCCTGCTTCAGTCCTTCCTAAATTCTATGGGCTTGTAACAGAGGACCTAGATGCTCTCTTTTTTGAATTTTATATCCTCTATAGAAGCTATGATTACACTACTGATGCTCATAGGCTTAAGTTGTTTCCTATTACTTTGAAGGAAGCTGCATTAAGATGGTTTATGAGCTTAGGTAGGAATATTGTGAATAGTTTGGATGCTATGAAGGAGAAGTTTCTTGAGAATTATAAATAATATTGTACAGGAAGTGATATGAGAGGAGGTGATATCTTCAGGATGCAGAAGAAGGAGGATGAAATTTTGGAGGACTATATGTCAAGGTTCCTGTTTAGTCTGCAGAAGTCTCCACATCATGCACTCAATGAAGAGTCTCAAAAGTTTATCTTCCTTAGAGGAATAAGTGAGAGTTGGGTTGATGCTCTAGGCTTGATAGGAGAAGGAGATATCACCCAAGTGCCTTGGGATGTTATTAAGAAGATATGTTAGAATTACTCCAACGTAGCTATAAAGAAAGGGAGAGGTTACCAATATTCTATGGGTAAATCCTCCATTCATGGAGTTTCAAGGATGGAAATCACTCATTTGCTGTTAGACTTCAAGCAAGACATCATAAATAATATGGTGACTCAGCTAGATACACTTCAAGCAAAGAAGAAACATGAGGAGGCAAAGGCAATGTTGGCAGAATATTGTCCTCATTGCAAACAAAAGAAAAAAGACTGCAAATGTAAAATGGTAGCCAACATTGACAACAAGCACATTCCACCCAAATTCAATCCAATTGAGGGTGATGAAGATCAAGTTTTCTACATTGCACAAAGAAGGTCATGGGCTCCAAGACAAGGTATGCCACCAAACCCATTATCTTTCAATGGACCTTATATGAATTCTTATGCATCTAGTAATTAATGGAAACCCAAATATCCATCAAACTTTGGAGTTTATTCACCTCAGCCTTGGAGCAACCCTCCAAATACTTGGACTAATTACCAAAACACTCCACCTTAGTGACAACAACCCCACAGGAATTGGGAACAACTTCAAGGAAATTGGCAACATACTTCCCAATGGAGGGGAGGACAACAATGGCCAAACCAGGAAACTAGTTACATGCAGTAGCCCCAACAACCTCAACAACCATCCATAATTCCTCCTTCTAACTCAAATGCTAGCACACCTAGACCTACTTAGTTACCAACTCAACCAACAACCAACCCAAATAAAAAACAACAATAGCAACCAGTCTACTCTACAGATCTGAACCAATATCCTGCCTATGTTGTGAGTTTGAGTAATATTCATCTATGTTCAAGAACCACTTTGTCATCACCTTCCACTACTATTATCATAGAGCTTCCTATGGAAGAGGAGGAGCATCAAAGTGTACCTAATATTCTTGCTCAGACAAGTGTGCCCAGGAATCTCGAACCAGTTCAACAAACTGATCTTGACCCACCATTTCCTCAAAGGTTAGAATTTGCTAAGCAAAAGGAAGAAACAACCTTTCATATTTTGCATCAGCTGAAACACATGTGTCAAGATACCTCTGTTATAGGCCATAAAAGATGTTCCAATATATGGTAAGGCAATAAAGGAAGCATGTCTTAAAAATCTTAGGAGGAAAAAGAAGGATTCCACCACTGTTCATGTGATGGGACAGTTAGCAGATATCATGCTTGGGAAAGTTACTATTCCTAAGTATATTGACCCAGGTAGTCCTATAGTTGGAGTCATTATAAATGGAATCCAAGTAAAGAATGCTCTAATAGAATTGGGAGCTGCTATCAATGTGATGACTAAAGATATCCTGCAAAAAATGAATGTTACAAATTTGTGACCTACTTCTACTATCCTACAACTTGCTGATAGTTCCACTATCAAACCAGATGGTATAGTTGAAGACCTTGTTGTTATTCTAGACTCTTAGGAATATCCAGTTGATTTTATTATCCTTTACCCTAAAGATACTTTAGGAGGATATCCTATTATTCTGTGAAGGCCGTGGTTAGCCACTGTAGATGCTTACATTGGATATCAATCAAGGACATGACTATTTTAGATGGGAAAAAGCACCAAAAATCTTGTCTTTTATCCTCCTGCTCAACCATCCCATGATATGGAAAACCCCATCCGGCCACAAGTTGGAGAAGAAGCAGAGGAAGCCAATTCAATGGCACAACTCACGATGATTGGTAGAACTCACGATGATTGGTAGAAGTCCTTTCCTACAGCTTCAAAAAGAAGATGACATATTATCCCATATAATTTAGAACAGTTATGAAGTGCATGAAGAAGCACCCACTCAAGAATCTAGTCTTGCATGTCCTTTGTAGACACTTCTATCGACTTCTTTTACGCATGAATTTCTTGCAACAAAAAATATACTTCATACATTTTTACCTCGTGAAGTAAAAGTGCCAAGCATTAGTGAAACAACCATGATTGAGTTGACCACACAAGTACCCGTTTCAAAGGGGAAACATTTGAATATAAATAACAAGCTTACTCAGGAGAAGCAGTTGTCATTGACAAACCTGTTAAAGCTACATCAACAAGCATTTGCATAGGATTACCATGACATGAAGGTTTTGTATCCTAAAATTTGTACTCATAGGATCTACATTAGGGATTACTGCACACTAGTGAGGCAACCACAAAGGAGAATCAACCCTGCATTGAGGGAGATTGTGAAAGGAGAATTGCAAAAGTTGTTGGATGCAGGATTTATCTACACTATCTCAGATAGCCAATGGCTGTCTCCTTTGGTGATTGTCCCTAAAAAGGGAGGTAAATGGAGAGTTTTTTTTTTACTATAGAGAACTAAATTCTACCACCAAAAAGGATCACTTTTCTCTTCCTTTCATAGATCAAGTATTGGATTCACTTGCAGGCAAGAAGTATTATTCATTCTTAGATGGGTTCAGTGGCTATAATCAAATACAAATTGCACTTGAGGATCAAGACAAGACAACTTTCACTTGTCCTTGGGGGAATTATTCCTATTCTGTAATCCCATTTGGCCTATGCAATGCACCTACAACCTTCCAAAGAATAGTTATTAGTATATTGTCATATATTTCACATGATTGTATGGAAATTTATATGAATGATTTTACTACTTATGGGGTTGATTTTGTAGAAGAATTAGAAAACCTCAAAAAGGTTTTACAAAGATGTGAGGACCATAATCTCTCCTTGAATAGTGAGAAATGTTTTATGATGATGCAAGAAGGAGTGGTCCTTGGCCATTATATCTCTCAAAAGGAATTCAACTAGACCCAACCAAAATTGAGGTAATTACCAATCTTACTATTCCTGTCAAGCAAAAAGATGTTAGAAGTTCCTTGGGACATGTAGGTTATTATAGGCATTTCATAAAAGATTTTAGTAAGATGGCAACACCACTTTACACTCTTTTGACTAAATATGTTGAGTTCCAATGGACAGTAGATTGTGATAAATCATTCTCTGATTTGAAAATAGCATTAACTTGTGCTCTTGTGCTCAAAGGACCTAATTGGGAACTTTTTTTCCACATTCACACAAATGCATCTGATTATTCAGTAGGGATTGTCTTAGGAGAAAAAGAGGAAGCAATAGAGAATGCAATCTACTTTATCAAAAGAACCTACAAGGGGTTGAGTTTAACTACATAGTGACAGAAAAGGAGATGTTGGTAGTCATTTATGCTCTCAACAAATTTAGGCATTATATTACAGGATACCAAATATTTGTCCATACAGACCATGCAACCATAAGATATCTAATGAAAAATCCATTGATCACGGGTAGATTAGCAAGATGATTGTTGTTGATGCAGGAATTTGATATCACAATCATAGAGAAGCCAGGGAAAGAAAATTTTGTGGCAAACTTTCTCTCCATATTGATAGCATCAGAAGACACTCAAGTCATTGATGACTCTTTTCCTAATGAAAATTTGTTCTCCATCAGTGTGCATACACCTTGGTATGCTAATATATCCAATTATTTATTTATAGGAAGAGTTCCCCCTCATTTTTCTCCAAAAGAGCAAAGGGTTCTTATTGAGAAGACTTTTCCATTCTCATGGATAACAGGTTGTTTATTCTATATTGCACTAGATCATGTGCTAAGAATATGTATAAGAATTATGAGACTTATGATATACTGCATGCATGTCATGATGAACCCTGTGGGGGACACTTTGTGGCTAAGAGGACATCCATGAAAATCCTTAATACAAGATACTACTGGCATACACTTCATAAGGATGGAAGCAAGTATATTGGGAAAAGTGATAGGTGTGAAAAAATGGGTAGACCAACTAAATCAAATGAGATGCCTCTATACTCTTAGGTAGTTCTCACACCATTTGATGAATGGGGACTTGACTTTGTAGGTCCAATTGATCCACCATCAAATGGAAAATCTTACATCTTAGTTTGTATTGATTATGTAACAAAATGGACTGAGGTAAAAGCCATGAAACGTGATAGGGACAATAAAGTTGCAGAATTCCTCTATGAAGAAATCTTCACAATGTTATGGAGTTCCTAGGGAGATAGTCACAAATCAAGGGGCTCAATTCACATTCACTCTTGTCACAACATTGGTGAATGAGTCTAATTTCATACATATAAAATCCACTCCCTATCACCCACAGGTCAATGGACAATCTGAGGTAACAAATAGAGAAATAGAATCTATTCTGACCAAGAGAGTAGCACTTTATAGAAAAGATTGGGAAAATAGGTTTCTAGAAGTTGTCTGGGCCTATAGAACGACAATTGATTTTACACCATTTGAGCTATTGTATGGAAAAACCATGATGCCTATTGAGTTTGAGCATAAAACTCTTAGAATTTCCCTTGATCTTGGGATAGACATATCTGAGGCACATAAGGACAAGATCATGTAGTTGAATGCCTTGGATGAAATAAGAAATTCAACTCTAAATCATACTGAAATGGTGCAAAATTAGAGAATCAAATAGCATGATAAGTACATCAAAGATAAGAAATTACAGTCAGGTGACTGGGCCCTCCTTTATCATTCCAGGTATAAAGATAACTTGGGTAAACTGCAAACCAGGTGGTTGTGACCATATGAAGTGGAAGAAAGTATTCTCTAATGGTGTTATTCAACTCACAACCATTGACCTTGTTATATTCAATCTCCTGGTCAATGGTCATCGACTCAGGTTATACCATAAGCCCGCCTCAAAGCAGGAATTCATGCAGCAATTTGGAGAGTACCAAAATTTTGAACTTCTTGTAGCTGAAGGAAGCGGACCTAGTGTCCCTCATTCTGACTAGTCAAGGTACACATGCAATCATATTAAAGATTTCCACTTTAAGTGGGAATTAATTTCTCCATCAATAAAGATTATCTGCCCATTCATTTCCATTATCTCTCTCTCTCTCTTCCACCTCACTCCACTCCACCACCACTTCATTTAATTACTATATACTTTTATGATAACCAGTACTTCATCCACATTCTTTTGAAAAGATGTTCCAAATTTCTAGGTATGTGTGTAACAACTTGTTATATCTTAATTATCTTGAATGCATTTATTTAATTACTGCATATTAATGTTGATATTTCACATAACACATCTTAAGTACTTTTCCCTATCACACCATAATTACATCCCGACCTATGAAGACACATGTATTCATTTAGGGGTGGGGGGAAGTGTAAATCCATCATGTCTACATGTCATACATGTCAGAAAATTTAAAATGAGCCAATTTGAAATAGTTGAAATGATGGCCGGTATGTATGATGTGACACTAAACTGCCACCATTTTTCTCAATGATATCCCTCATTTATGTTTCTTTATTTCCTTATTCATAGTAATAACGTCACCAAAAAGGTAAATTGAAGAGTTGCATGACATTGGTGTTAGCACTGAAGAAGAGTTGTAGGAAGCAAAAGAAATTGGGTTTTTAGAGAAGGATTGTAGGAAAGAAAATTTTGCAGAAGTGTTTGCTTGATTGTGGGTAGAAACAATGGGAGGTAAGTTGATTAGGAATGAAACTACAATTCATGATTTGTTACTGTAGGATGCACTCTCTCTAGCCGAATTTAGAAATTTTGGATGGTTGGACTAATTTATGAAACTAGACAGTTTCAATGAGGACATTGCTCTGGAATTTGCACAGACACTTTCTGATGGTAAGGCAATGGTAAAAGGGATAGAAGTTATAGCCACTGAGGGGAGAATTGCTGGAATAACAAGTTTGCCTGCCGAAGGAGAGCCATACCCTATTTCCAGGGATGCGAGGTCAACTCGAGCAAAGATCACTGAACCTAGTGATCCTCCACTTGTAGTAGATAAGCAAGGAACAAGGAGAACTTCTCTGCTAGAAAAGTGGAAACAAGTTGTTGTCTACATTGTCAAATATATTACCTATGAAGGCCACCAATCATGCCCCCATTCTATGCATTTTAAGCTCTTGAACCATATGAGACATGGAAGAAGGATGAACGTGCCCAATGTGTTGTACAACCTCCTAGCAATCATGGTAGCTGAAACACAAAAAGGTAGAGACAACTATGTCTCCCATCACTATTTGATAAAATTGTTAGTAGAAAAATCCTTACAAGAAGTATCTGGTATGTCTTGGGAAGAGTTTGTGAACATTGATCAGTTTAGATTGGAAAATTGTGCATCATGGAAGTTAGCCTAAAGCTCGTAGGGTTAGTAGGGGTGTGAGGGTTGCTAAAACCACTCCTGGAGCTTCAACCTGTGGCACAAACCCTAGTATAAACCCTCCTACAGATGAATCAACGATAGAAATTGGCTCCTCTAAATTAGAATCTTTGGATGAAGAAATTTTATCCATAGACCCTAATGTCAATATTCTTCCTAAAACTCCAATTCATACTAGGGTAGCCATTAGGAAAGAGGAAGCACAAATGACGGAGGCAGAAACTAGAAAAGGGAAGACTAGAAGCCAAAAATCAGAAAAAATAAAACATAGCCCTAAGAAATGAAAAGTTGATGACACTGGTCTTCCTGCAATCATTGAGAAACATAAAATCCATTTAAATAAATCAAAACCAATTGTTCCAACTACTGTTATACCTCCAAAAAGAAGCCCTAGGCTCAGAAGAACACCTAGGAAGGAGAAAAAAGTTCCTAAGGGGCAGGAAAATGTTGAAGTGGAGGATATTTTTGAGGAACATACAAATATTGGGTTAGCAAAGCTTGTTGTTGTTGTAGAGTAGATTGAAAATCAATAACCACTGCAACCAGAGCAAGATGAACAACAAGAATCACTACAACTGGTGCCATTTGAACAACATGAACCGACATGAGGAAAGATCTTGGTAGGGATACATAAACCTCCAAATTTTTCATGGAATCTTGTAGCTCTGAACTTATGGAATGAAATGCAAAGGAAGGAGTGGAAAAAGGAAAGACTCAAGCTAGATGAAGAAGTTTTTTGGTGTAATTAAATGTGTTGTACCTTGTCTTAGGTCATGATCACACCTTAGTTAAGTTTACTAAGGGACCACATAGGAGGTAGTTGGGGAATTTCCACTTTTGGTGGACTTATCATGTTATTACTTTATCACTTCCACCTTTCATGGACATATCATGTGATTACCTCTCCACCTTTTGTGGGTGATCCACCATTTGTGGTGATTATCACATTATCACTTTTCCACTTTAGGTGGAGTGATTATCATAATCTTATGCCCTTCTATGTTCTCACCTTGGCTATATAACCAAGGGTTCTCTCTCATTGTAATCACAATCATCTCATATCAGTTAATCATATTCATAAGAATATATAATTTATTTTTGTCACATTTTATTCTCTCTTTTTGTGTTTTCCATTTGGTCTCAAGATCTTGTTAGCCATAGCCAATTCTAACATGGTATTAGAGTGGGTTGGGTGCCATTGGAGAGTCTTTTTTTGAAGAGAGATACCAAATTTGGGGAGGGTTCCAATTTTGGCTCTTTATTGCAAGTTTATATTGGAACTTACTGGTGCAAATCTGGGCTCACCATTGCATCTGGGAGGCTCAAGAAAGTCATATTTGGCTTGTGTTTCACTCAATTTAATCACCATTTTCTTTTTTGGCAAACAAGGGTTTGTTGCAAGCCGTTTTTTATTGGAGTCGTCATCATTTTTGCTTCAAAAATCCAGCTTTCACTCATTTGCAAGAAAAATGATTTTTGGGCTTTCTAGCCAGCATCAAAATCTCAAATGGGTATCTTTTAGATTTTGCATATCTTGCATAGATCTTGAGGAAATTTCTGTACAAAAAGAAGTGCGTGCCATTTTTCTCCTAGCTGAAGGTTAAAAAAACCATTTTCTCATCTTCTGCTTCCTAGATCAAAAAACGATTTATGGGTTTTCCTTTTAGTATCAAACTATTTCTGGGTTTTTATTTTTGTCTATAGTGAGTAGTTTTTTCAGAAATCAAATCATAAGTAAACCTTTTTTGCTAGAAAACCCGTTTCCTATAGGTTAAATTCAATTTTTTTGAAAAATTCATAACTGTTAGCCACGGTGTCCAGTTTTGACAAACAAGATCGACGGAAAGCTAGTTTTGAGCACTTCATAGTGGTGTAGACCATTTTTTAGATTTTGTCATCTACACAAATTTGTGGTTATTTTTCATCATGGAGGCAGATGTGAACATTCATCAGTGCATGCACTATTTCCTTTTTCATGTGCACTAGGTTTGCATTTTCTTTTCAATTCATTTCAGTTCCAGATCATTTCTCAATCAACTATTGCTTCATAGATTCCAAAGATGTGCCAGTTTGTGAGTTTTCCAGTGTTCCTTGGCATTGGGTCTGCTATTGCTTTATCATGATTCCACCTTGATTCAATCAGTGACTCACATATGGTTTCAGTAGCAAACAAAAGTATCTTTCCTTGCTTGCCAAATTGAGGATTTCAGTGTTACTCCACAGTGTACTTCTAGTGCTTCTCTTGCTGCAGGTTATCTCATTATGGGGGGGGGACTGAATGGTCTCTCTTGTCATCTTTTGTGTGGATGGAAATTGATTGGATTTGTGATGGATATCATTATTGTATTTCATATCTCTTTTGGGGAGGAGTTTTGTCCCACTGGGTTTTCTCCTTTTCTCCGTTTGTGAGAGATTTCATTTGCATTGTATGTACATGGGTGCCTAATATGGCCTTGTTGTCGGGACCCATCTTGCATTGTTTTCTTTTGTGTACATTCTCCCTAAGTTGCACTTAAGGGGGTGTTAGTGTAATTAAATGTGTTGTACCTTGTCCTAGGTCATGATAACACCTTAGTTAAGTTTACTTAGGGACCACATAGGAGGTAGTTGGAGCATTTCCACTTTTGATGGACTTATCATGTTATTTCTTTATCACTTCCACCTTTCATGGACATATCATGTGATTAACTCTCCACCTTTTGTGGGTGATCCACCATTTGTGGTGATTATCACATTATCACTTTTCACTTTAGGTGGAGTGATAGCTTTTCATAGTTGTCTCATGTCATAAGATTATGACACTTGTCATAATCTTATGCCTTTCTATGTTCTCACCTTGGCTATATAACCAAGGGGTCTCTCTCATTGTAATCACAATCATCTCATATTTGTTAATCATATTGATAAGAATACAGTTTATTCTTGTCATATTCTATTCTCTCTTTTTGTGCTTTCCATTTGGTCTCAAGATCTTGGCAGCCATAGCCAATTCTAACAAAGTCAAAAAGAAAAATGCAAAAATTGAGAAGAAAGATGAAGAGATTATTGCATTGAAAGATAAGGTAGATAATGTGGTAGCTTTAGTACCACAAATGATGGCATGCAAAACTCCTTCAAGAGTATATGCATTGCATCTGGAGGAGCATAATATTTCCTTCAAGCTATCAAGGGTAATTTCAAGTTTAAGCCCTTCTATTGAAACCCCACATGAGTTTTTTCAAGCCTACCAAACCTCTCCTCTTGAAGTTAATTTTTTTTTGTGTGAATTGTACTTGCATAGTTATGTTGTGCCTAATGGTCATGACTGGAAACCATTTCTATACATTGGAGATATCCATCTGAGGGAATTCATGTCATGGATCCAGAATGAAGTAAGTTGGAGGGACTAGTTTAAAATATATAGGGAAAGAGAACTCCATGCTCCCTTGCCTCTCAAAGCTAAATCTAGTAGCCCTTCAGACATATACTATACTTGGCACAAAATTATTTATCTTCCAAGCTACATTAATAGAATCATGTCTGTCAAGGAAGCAACATACTAGGAATATGAGTAGATAGTTGAAACTATAGGGAAAACGGTATTGGGGTGCCTATCACAAAGGTGGAATAGTTTTCTAGAATAGTTGAAACAAGCAGAACCCCATTCCTTGCAGAATTATTCTGCAACATGTAAACGATGTACTAGGTACATATAGATTGGAAGGATGAAACAACAATATTGGCTTCCATTGAAATTTCAACCACCTACTTTGTTGTGGCCTGTACCAGATTACAGATACTATCAGTATGACATAGATGTAGAAAGGCCACTTGGTGGAACAGACAGGAGAACAAGCAAGGATTCTACTGGGATTCTAGTTCAGATATTGCAGAGACTGATCTAGGACAGTTGGAAGTTGGTGACTTCACAACTTTGACAAGGCAAAGGAATAGAGCTCCCTCTACTGGAGGACCAGTAGGACATTAAGTTGGGGGGAGATGATGAGTCCAATTAATAGATCAATTTTGATATGGTTTATCATATATTTTTTGTTGATAATATAAACTATGGCACTTGGTTATTGAAACTCTCCATGTTATTTCCTTAAATCCATAAACCTTGGGCATAGACTTATCCTTGTGAATTTTAATGATATTAGCTTGCTGTGTGATTAATCTATGCTAATTTTACATGTAGTTGAATGGATGTTACTTTGAGGTAATTATAGATATGCATTTGTCTTGTGCACACTAAAGTTATGATGCAGGTCCAGATTTAGATGTAGAAAAAAAAGGAGCTTGCAATGTGGAAGGAGTTCATACTAGCTTTTCAATTGCTGAAAAGGTCAAGTAGAAATGGACATTGAAGAATTCAAGCAGTTGGAAACTTCTAAGTCATGTGGAAGTTAATCTTAATGGCCATGTCTATTGGTTGAGTAGATTTAGGAGATGTTGTTATGTTGGATTTCTGTTGAAGCAAGTTTGGTTTTACCGAATCTTATGCATGCATAACCTCCTTCCTCTTTTTCATGCTTTCAATAAGTGGCATCCTCCTAATCTGTTGGAGTTGATTGCCTTGTTAGTTAAGTTAGTTAAAATCTTTTCTTCTATAAATAATGGTTAGATGCTCCTATTTAACAGGTGGAACGTTCTAAGAATTGTATTTGCACTTTCAGTTTTCAAGAAATATAGTTATGTTGTTGCTATGTTGTAATCATGTTTTCAATAAATAAAATGATATTTTAGTTTGTTACATATGAGTTAGTATTGGGAAAACTCATTCAAGGAGGCCCACTTAGTGAGAATTCCATCCTTTCAGTTTAGTAGTTATTTTTATATTCAACAATTAGTTACAGTCTTAGTAGTTGTCTGTTCCTGCAACCACTAGAACTTTGTTTTGTGTTTGTTCCTGCAGCCGTGATAGACAAAGTAAATTCTTGTCTATTTAATGAGACTTTTGTTTATTTAATTCATTTAAGTACAATTTAGTGGTTGGTTTATGTTGAGTACTCATGATGTTTCCTTTCAAGCATCTTACTTTCAGTATTACTTCCTAAGTTATAGGATAAAGATGGCTACAATGGAATCCTAGTCCATATACAATGCTAACCCATTTCAAGTTCACATCCCTAGGTTGATAATGAAATGAACCTTCATGATGAGCAAGATAGCTACGTGATGCATATATTTAATCTTCAAGTTATAGCTTTAAGGGATTAGTTATTGAAACATTAGAGGAGGCTAATAACTGGTACAAAGGCGTACTACCAGAATAGGATATAGTATCCAAAAAGGCTCACTATCAAAGTACAAAAAGAAGATAGAGAAGAAATGTTACAAAAATAACATGATCTTAATGCAATAAATATTCCACCGCAATAGCTCTAATCACTTTCGTAGTGTGTTTGAATGATTATATACACCTTCAGCTCATTGCATCTGGGAATCCAACACTTGAAAGTTCACACTGATCTCAATTTTGCATCACTCACATCATACACTTTTCAAATTCATCTATCTTGAATCTATCTTAACCTCCTTCAACAATTCAACTCATACTTATACCGTCCTCAACCTTGAAATTCTCTCCAAGGTTGACAATGCACCTCAAACATGTAAATTCAAATTAGGTCAACACCAAAACACTTCTATGGTGGATAGAAGTGAATGTAGACCACATCAAAACTTAATTGGGACCCAAATAAATAAAACCACTTAACCACACACTACCACAAACAAGATTTATCCTTTGCATGTAGTTTAAACACTAGGTTGGTCATTACTCATGCATACACCATTAATCAATTAAGTACACACTTCATCAAAATAAAGGATGACTTGCGAAACCACATACCACACTTGAAAACAATCTAGAATATTCCTCAAAAACCTTTAATCCATCAAAATCCTCTGCAAAAACTTCCACCTAAAGAATGTACAAGGTTTGTACACTCAGACAACTATGTCAAACATTGTTACTTGAAATCTTCTGAAACACCAAACCTCAAATCCTCTTAACGCAGGCAAGATACCAACACCATCAACTCTCACTCAAAACCACAAGTCCTAAAACACAATTATGGAGAAATATGAAGCCAAAACATTTCGCCCAAACACCTTTGCAATACTCAGTCACACACTAGTGAACACAACTTATATTGTACAATGATCCAACATACCATCGCTTGAATATAATTGTTTTTAACATATCTCACCAACATAGCCAAGTCACACAAGTAGATCTTCACCCTAGAATAAATATAGAGAAAAACCATAACACACCTCTGCAACATAGATCAATACAACAACATTTTCAGCACATACAACAACAATCTCTCCCAACCACTACACAGTTGACACCAATGACAACACAATATTGTTGAAACCAATGACAACACAAGCCTATTGACACCAATTTCAACACCTTCATACTTGCAACAATCTCCCCCTTTGTCATTGATGGCAACACATGATGTGAAAAACCATCAAAGACAACTTTTTTTTAATCATTAGACAACCTACACATCTTCTCCCCTTAATACCTTGCACTTTTTCACATGATTCTCTCTCCCCCTTTCAAATTTTTCTTTTTCACATGCTTCACTCTCCCCCTTTGACATCAATGGAAAATGATAAAATGTTTTAGTTATTCTCCCCCTTTAACATTATACACCTACTCTACAACACTTTTCCATTACTTCTCTGAATACTCCCCCTTAGGAGTACACACCAATCTATAATATCACTACCTACTCCCCCTGAGAGGTAACCACCAACATCAGTCCAAAATAAATGATAGATCATGAGATCCACTAGACTAATGTATCTCCTTATGCATCTAGTTCAGAGAAGGAGGGGAAATGACCCCCAACTTCTCTCGGAGATAGTCAAAAGTATCCTTGGGAAGAGCCTTAGTGAATATGTCAACAATTTGATCCTTTGTAGGAACATATTCAAGCTTCACTTCATTCTCCACAACCTTCTCTCTTAGAAAGTGATATTTGATTGAAATACATTTTTTCCTTGAATGCATCACTAGATTCTTTGAAATATTTATTACACTTGTATTATCACAAAATAGAGAAATAGGCTCATCATACACCACTCTGATATCCTTTAATGTTTGTCTCATCCATAATACTCATGTGCATCAAGATGTTGCAATCTACTTATCCTCAATAGTAGATAAAGAAACTGGATATTTTTTCTTACTTATCCATGACACCAATCTACATCCAAGAAAGAATGCACCACCACTTGTACTTTTTTTGTCATTCACACAACCAAACCAATTTGCATCTGTATAAGAACTCAATGCGAAATTAGTATCTTTTGGATACCATAAGCCATGATATGGAGTGCCCTTCAGGTATCTAAATATCCTCTTCACTACTGCAACATGTGACTCTCTAGGATCTTCTTGAGATATAGCCACAAGACAAACTACATGTATGATATCTTGTCTAGTAGCAGTTAGATATAGCAGTCCACCAATCATAGATATGTATTTTCTCTGATCAACCTTAGGGTATTCATCATTCTTGCTCAATTTGCAACCAGTAACCATAGGGGTACATACCGGTTTGCAGTCTTCCATTCCAAACTTCTTCAACATTTATTTGACATACTTTGACTGTGAAATGAATATGCCTTTATTTGTTTGATTGATTTGTTGCCCAAGGAAATAATTCATCTCCTTAAACATTAATATCCCAAAAATTTTCTACATCTCTTTTGCAAAATTCTTACACATAGCTTCATTTCCAAAAATGATTCCATCAACATACACAACTACAATCAAGATTTGATCTTTCTCAACCTTAAAGTAAAGATTACTATTTGTGGTGCCTTTATTGAATCCTTGTTGTATCAAATACTTATCTAACCTTGCATACCAAGCTCTAGGAGCTTGCTTCAATCCATATAGTGCCTTCTTCAATCTGCAAACCATATTAGGTTTATCTAATAATTGAAATCCTACTGATTGTTCCATGTATACTTCCTCTTCCAACTCTCCATTCAAGAAAGCAGACTTCACATCCATCTGATAAACTTTGAAATCCTTATGTGTTGCAAAAGCCAAAAAAATCATGATTGCTTTCATTCTATGCATCGGAGCTAATGTCTCCTAAAATTATTTTCCTTCAACTTGTGCATAGCCCTTATAGACAAGCCTTTCCTTGTTTCTTACCACTTCTTCATTCTCATTCAATTTGTTTTTTAACACCCTCTTAGATCCAATAATCTTTTTTTTTTGTTGGTCTTGGGACAAGCTCCCAAGTCCGATTCTTCTCAATTTTCACATAAGTTCTTCTTCTGTAGCTTTCATCCAACGTTCCTTACATGCCTCAATCACTTTTTTAGGTTCGAATTTAGAAAGTAGACATAAATTTACCTCTAATTTAGCAACTTTCCTTCTTGTTAACACACCTTTTCTTTTGTCTCCAATGATTTTTTCTTTAGAATGATTTCTCTTCACATACTTAGGGGTTTTAGGGGTTTTTTCCAAAGCTTCTTCTTCTTCATCCCATGCTTCCTATTCCTTAGCTTTTTCTTCTTCTTCTTCTCTGTAGACAAGTCCATCTAATTCATAACCATCTATCACCAATGAGTTTTGTAGATCTTCATCCACTTTGACACTTGCACTCTCAACAATATTTCTCAATATTTTATTGTAACATCTATAAGCTTTGATTTTAGTAGAATATCCAAGGAAGATACATTCATTATACCTTGCATCAAACTTTCCTAATTTTTCTTCATCTCTTCTGATATAAAATTTTCTTTTAAAAACTCTAAAGTACTTGAAATTAGGGATCCTTCCATACCAAAACTCATAGAGAGCTTTTGTGTTGTTTTCCTTTGCTTGAACTCTATTAAGTATGTAAATAGGAGTATGAATTTATACTCTCTAGTAGACTTCTGTTAGGTTAGCTTCTTTCATCATATTCCTTGAACCTTCTTGAATAGTCCTCTTTTTCCTTTCAATCACTCCATTTTGCTGAGGAGTTCTAGGGGCAAACAAATGCCTCTTTGTTCCATGATTCTCAAAAAACATGTTAAATTCATTGGAGGTGAATTCTCCACCTCTATCATACCTAAAAAAATTGATCTTCAAATTCATTTAATTCTCAACCATAACTTTAAATGCTTTGAATCTATCTAGGGCTTCAGATTTTTCTCCAAGAAAAGTAACCAATGTCATTCTAGAATAATCATCAATCAAAAGCATGAAATACATGTCACCTTGTAGACTTCTCACTCTTGTAGGACCACAAAGGTCTGTATACACCAATTCTAACAATCCAGTAGAAGATTGTAATTTTCCCTTGAAACTTATCCTTGTTCATTTTCCAATATGACATTCCTTGCAAACAACATTGATCTAGGCTCTGTAATCCTTGGAAAATCTCTCATTGTTTGAACTAAACTGATTCTAACTAGATTGTCAAAATTGATGTGACACATCCTCCTATGCCATAACCAACTTTCATTAATCTGAGTCATAAAGTAATGACCATCAACACCCTTGAACTAATAAACATTTCCATTTGTCCTCTTTCCAGTAACAATCACAGTTCCAAACCCTTTTTTGATCTCACATCCATCATCTAGAAACATAATATTATATCCTTTAATACACATTTAGACAACACTCAAAAGGTTATGCCTTAAACCCTTGACATAGTAAGCATCATCAGTATTATTCTTGCCATCAGAACTAATTGAACCTATTCCACAAATCTTAGCACTTGAATCATATCCAAATCTAACAAGTCCTCCATCATATTTTTCAAGTTTACCAAACTTACTCTTGTCTCTTGTCATATGATTTGAGAAACCACTATCAATGATCCAATAGTTTTTATCTTGTCTAACATGAAAAGAAGATACCAAAGTACCTTCAGTCTTAACCTTTGTCTCCTTTGTCTCTAGAGCCCTTTCCTTCACACATCTTTCAGAGTTAGTAGAAAAAAACCATCTTTTAAATCCAAGAATAAGAATTCATCATCATTAAGATCTCCATAATTAGATTCATCATTAGAAATACCAAGATCTTCCCTAACATAATTTCTTTTCTTAACTTTCTTACCTTTATTCTCCTTGTTTTTGTCATTCACAGCTCTATTTGGGCAACTTGAAGCATGGTGACATATTTTTCCACAAATGATACATTTGAAAGGTAATTTATGTTTATACTTACCAGTGGCTCTTCTCATACTTCTCAAAAACTTATCCTCCACATCATCAATATCTTCTTGAACTGGTTCTTCAATCTTCTCTATTTTAGTAGCCTTAAAAGCAGTCCCAATCTTTGCACCATTGTTAGTACCAAAATCTCTCATCTCAAATGCAATTAAAGAGCCATACAATTGATCTCTATAATATTGATCTAGGTTTTTTGATTCCTCAGTAGCAACAACTTTATAATTGTAAGCTTTAGTAAGGATTCTAAGAATTTTCTTTACCACTTTAGCTTCTTTAACCTTTCCTCTGAGACCTTTGATTGCACCAACAATTTTATCAACTCTCTGCATGTAGCTTATGATATTATCTTCTTCATACATTCGTAGGTTCTCAAATTGTGCCTTTAGATTCTACATATTAGCTTGTTTGACCATAATATCTGCTTCATAAATACTTTCCAACTTATCCCAAATTTCTTTAATATTTTTCAAATCCATTCACTAATTCAAAATTTGCAAGACTACTCAAAAGAACAAACCTTGCTTTATCATTTGTTTCATAGGCCTTGATCTCATCACTTGTGCTCGTTCCATTTGCAAGTATAGTGTAATTAGTCTTCACCACTTGCAAAACATCATATCCAAGGTAAACCAGATAGCCTTCCATCTTCACTTTCAAGAATGCATAGTTTGTGCCATCAAACATAGGAATCTCCTTCTTGTTCACCATTCCAAATCTACCTCAAGTTGTTAATATTTTCTCCAAGGAACCTTGTTCTGATACCAAATTTTGAGTAAAAAATACAAATGAGAGGGGGGTAAATCAATTTTATCTTATCAAAACACCAAAACCCTCATTAACATTCATATCCACAAGCATTCATTAAACCCTTAATCTATTATGAAGTTTTAACATGAAAATAAAATAATAGAAACTTAAAAAACTCAAAACCAAACACAAGAAAACACCAGATTTATGTGGAAAACCCAAGAAGGAAAAAACCACAGTGAGGATTAGCTCACAATTTAAGTAATAGTAAAACTGGTACAAAGGCTCACTGCCAGAATATGACACATTCTTTAGAAAGGCTCACAACCAAGGCTCACTCTCGAAGTACAAAAGGAAGATAGAGAAGAAATGTTACATAGAGAACATGATCTCAATGCAAAAAATATTCCACCACAATAGCTCCAATCACCTTCGTAGTCTATTTGAATGATTGTAGACACCTTCAACTCACTACATCTGGTAATCCAACACTTGAAAGTTTGCACTACTTTGCTCAATTTTGCATCTTTCATCATACATTTCACACATTCATCTATATTGCATCTATCTTAACCTCCTTCAACAATTTAAATCATACATATACAATACTCAACCTTGAAACCTTCTCCAAGGTCGGTAATGCACCTCAAATGTACAAATTCAAATTAGGTTAGTGCCAAAACACTTCCATGGAAAATAGAAGTGAATGCAGACCATATCAAAACTTAATTGGGACCCAAATCAACAACACCACTTAACCACACACTACCACAAATAATATTTATCCTTCGCATGTAGTGTAAACCGCTAGTAGAATTTGGCAAATAAATGACTAGGTGACTAAAACTTTTAGTCACAACAACTAAAAATGACCAAATTCTACTATTTTTTTGCAACTCGGCTATAAATGAGTAAATAAATGACTAATTTGATCATTGACTAAAAATTATTTAGTCACACAAATAAAAATGACTAAATAGTTAGTCATTTATTCAATCATAATCCATTTGAATAAATCATTTAAGGAATCAAGAATATAGCCTACCAAAATACTCTAAAAATTTCTTAAACATACTCTAAAACTTTCATCAAAATATTATTTTCAGGTGTAGTCTGCCAAAATGGAGTTTTCATTTTAATAAAATACTCTAAAACCTTCGTTGAAACCTTATTTTTAGGCGTAGCCTACCAAAATGGAGAAGTGTTTTAGTAAAGAATGACAGAGAATGGTAAGGAGATGTGTGTGATAGGAGGCATAGGATTCATTGTTGCGCTGCTTAATAAGTGTTACATTTTTCATGCTACTATTTGTAATCCAAGTATTTAATTGACATATATTTGCTTAATCTCAAATTCCTTCAGATTCTTTTGAAGTATCAATGTATCCTATATAGGGTTTAGAATGATTTCTTTTAATTTAAAAAAATAAATCAGATGCTTTTGAAGTATCAATGTATCCTATATAAGGTTTAGAATTATTTCTTTTAATTTAAAATAAATAAATCATATTCTTTTGATGTATCAATGTATCTTATATAGGGTTTAGAATGATTTCTTTTAATTTAAAAAATAAATAAATGATGTATTTTCCTGTGATTAGAAAACGTGGAGATCTCCTAAATCTTCCCCAACGCACTGTCCTCTTTGGTAATATATTCATTACTCCAGTTGCTATGGTTTTGCATGTGACATCTTTAATATCTTCATGACAGTGGCTTTTAAATAGATCTCATTCTTTTCTTTAATCCTTATCATGGTAACCCTTGAGTTCCATAATCCACCTTCAATCTCTTCTAAGAACATTTTCTTAAGCTAGACTGCATAGTATGCATATAAAGCAAGTCCTTCATACCTTCCATTGTTCCAAACCACCACTCACTGCCTTGCTTAAAATGTTTCCTCCATAAGCACAATAGCATGTTTTAAAATCATGGTTGCCAGTGATTGACCATTAAGGTATACTTTCATCAATATATAATGAGATTTTTATCTTAAAAATCAAAGCATTATGCAAGATAACATTGTGAATTGTTTGTTGTGTATGATTTTATTTTCTTGCAAATTTATTGCTTTGATAACTACCTTTAAGATTGGATATTGCACACTCAATTGCAATCTCAAACAACTCACTCACTATCACTTGAAGATTCCTTTCATGAACACCCTTCTAAAAAATTAAACTATGCCCTATAGACTACCTACTTACTTACTACAAGGGACTCATTGTTTCATGATATTGTGGGTCTTAAGATCCTTCAGCCTCATTGTCACTACTTCATAGTCCACAAGGTATTATTCATTATTCTCCCATCTTTGATGAGTGTCAAAACATTGCCCAAACATGCAATCCACTACCTCCATTATACAATGACTAAGAAGAAACATTGAACCTATGATTACCACTATTACTTCATTTGGACAATCATTCCCTGATTTCATTTGCCTCGTCTAACACTGCCAATAGCATTTGAAAAACCCTTAAGGTCAGCAAGGGGGTAAGGAAACTCACTGTTAAAATCTCCAAATTACGATGCAAGGTTTGAGCTTTATTATCTTGTCACTACTCATCCTCTTTTTGATTGCCACACCTCAAGTGACTTTCATTCTTCTTACCATAGATTGCATTTACAAATGTCACTGAGCTACATAGTGTGCTTGTTATTGTCTATAATATTGAGATTGCAAGATTTTGTTATTGGCTACAATGTATCAATATTTCTGGTATTGCAACCTCACTAATCCACTAGAATTATGGTTTATGTTTCTAAAGAGGCCCAGGGCTTGTACCCTATGCTCTTACCAATGCTTTTGTTGGTATTAGAAAACAACCTTAAATCTTGGGTCAAAAAATTAGTTGTCTTGGCAGGGTTGTGGTATGATCTTAGAATGTATCCTAGAGTGTGTGGGAAGCTTTTGTTTGATCATTAAGATATGTAAACCTGATAAGGGAAATGTATCCTATATAGCATGGGTCTTTCTTTAATACTTTCAATAATTTTTATTAGCATATCACATTATTATAGTTTGTGGTAACCCAAGATTGCATTCAAGTATGTAACAAACTTGGTTTGTAGTTTAAGCTATACGCTTTTAAGTAACATTCATAAGGTTTAGAAAATATTGATCACTCTCTAGAATAGCCCATTAAACATGGATTGTGCTTGAATGCACTACATAATTGATATAACATAACCACTTTGCATATCAACCAAAGTTATAGGTTCTTTATTGTAGCAAGACGTAATTGCTCTTAGATCATGCTATCATTACATCATAACCTGCTAAACTTGAGTCAACCTAAATGCACCCAATGATGATTGACACCTAATTGTGATGATAATGATTTGTAAATGAATTGTGCTTATATGAGTTCCTCCATTTCTATCACAACATAGCCACATAAAACTTGGGTCACACATGAATGCATCCTATATTTGTTATAGCACAATTGTGCCACATGACCAATAAAGTTATGGATCACATAATTACAATCACACAAATTTTTTCCTCGGTTGTGCTCTTATGGTGATTCCATTACCATTACAACATAAAACTTTGGACTTATATTGCTCAAATCCTTACATTGCTTATTTTCTCTTTGGATGGATGGCTTCATGGATTTTTTGTGATTTATACAACTTTTTTTTTTGTAGTAAATGATATCGGATTCTTTTTGAAGCTGAAATGATTTATTAATAATGGTTTTATGATGATTTTGAGTTTTATTTAGAAGGGGTTAATATGTGGAATTTTTATGTGCAGGAAGAATATATTGTGATGCAACGTTCAGGTATGGACAGTTCAGGAAAAAATGGATTGCTATCAGTGACATAACCAGGTTGGAGAGTACCTTGAGCTGATGTAAAACACTTTCGGGTGTTTTCGCTGGGAAGCAAAAACTGAGTGTAGGAATTTTTGAATATCCGATAGAGGAAGTTCCTTTATTCTAAAGATAAAAGCATAAATCTGCTGGTCCAATTTGACATCCAACCTTAGATCTTTAATATCCGATAGAGAAATTTCATACATTCTAAAGATAAAATCATAATTCTATTGGCCCAATTTCAAATCCAATTTGAGGTCGTGAAGCTCCAATAGAGGAAGTTCCTACATTCTAAAAAATTCATAAATTTTATTGGTTCAATTTGAGGTATAATTTGAGGTTGTGAAGCTTTGAAAGAGAAAGTTCCTACATTCTAAAGATAAAATCATAAATTTTCTTGGTTCAATTATAAGGATTTGTCTTTTTAATATACTTTCTGACATTTGGCTTGATACAAATTGTTACTTTAGAATTATGGTATTTCTTTTCTTCTAATTTTTTCAACCCTCATTTCAGGGAAGAGCTCCAAAGATGGTTCCTTCAAATGGAGACTACACTTTTATGCTATAGGTTTTGTCTAGAAACACTAGAAGCTCAAGTACTGGCATACTCAGGTACAATAGAGTTTGAGGTGAATTGCACTTAGTATTTCATGATGATATGGATATATTCTAGCCTATAGTTAATTGTTGTAGCATAAAATATAGGCTAAATAGTTGTTCATATACCATTGTTTCAAATTCTAAATTGCTATACCTTATTCTAGGAGAAAATTAGAGGGGAGTCTATACATAAGACACCATTGTTTCAAATTCAAAATTGTTGGCTCTTTCACAATTGTTTGATTCATTTATTTGATCTAAGATAGCCTACTGTATAGAAGATGCTCTCAAAATTACAGTAAAATCCTTTATTATGAGATGATTGTTTAGAATCTTTCCCATCATAACAATGAACAAAAGCATGAGTCATTAACTTGAACTTTGCAAGAGTTTCATCAAATTTTACTTTTCCACTCTCTTTTCAATTCTGAATTTTATTCCCAATTTCATCCATGAAGAACTTCCTTAGCTTGTCGATCCCATTGTTAGCCATAGCTTTACCAGGTGTCAATGATAGCTTCGAGTTTTTACCCAAGCAACAATTGACAAAAACCCAAGCAACAATTGACAAAATTTGGCCTTACCAGATCAAAATATGATGAGGCTGAATTTTGTCAATTGTTGCTTGGGTAAAAACTCAAAGGTATCCTCGACACTTCGTAAAGTTATGGCTAACAGTAGGATCTACAAGCTGAGGAAGTTCTTCATGGATGAAATTGGGAATAAAAATTAGAATGAAAAAGAGAGTGGAAAAGTAGGATTTGATGAAACTCTTGCAAAGTTTAGGTTAATGACTGATTCTTTTGTTCATTTTTATGATGGGAAGATTCTGAACAGTCATCCCAAAATAAAGGATTTTACTATGATTTTGAGCGCATCTTCTATATAGCAGGTTGTCTTAGATCAAACAAATGAAGCAAACAATTGTGAAAGAGCCAACAATTTTGAATTTGAAACAATGGTGTCTTATATATAGACTCCCCCTCTGATTTTCTCCTAGATAAGGTATAGAAATTTAGAATTTGAAATAATGGTATATGAACAACTATTTAGCCTATTTGTTATGCTACAACAATTAACTACAGGTTAGAACATATCCATATCAACATAAAATAGCAAGTGCAATTCACCTCAAAGTCTATTGTAGTAATTTCTTTGTAAGGAAGTTTGTACTCCATAAAAATTCTTTGTGCACATCAGTATGTTGATTATTATCTCAATCTCCTTTGTGATCAAAAGAACAATGAAGTTCATTGCATAACTCATGACCATTTTGCAGTGCTATGATCTAGTGCTCTTACTTCTTACTCACTATGTTCTTAATCACCATGTGCAAATGACTTAGAGGACAAAACTTTGTCACAATTTGACAGTAACTTTCATTGTTTTTGGATTATTTTTTATGATCCAATTATTGTTTGACAGTTTTCTTCCTTTCTTGGTCCTATAGGATAGAGGACAATTCACAGTTTGCAACTCTCTAACAACGGTAAATAGATACAATAAAGATATTTAAAATTTTAGAAGTGGATTTTTTTGAATTGCTAAAGCCTATTTATCAATTTTATAACTTAAAATTATTTAAGATATTTGAATAGCTAAACTTCATATTATAAATCTTTAAAGTACAATACAATCGGGTACTTAAAATGATTATAGAGAAGTTGAATGAAAATTAGTAAATTACTATTGATTTAGCTTTTCATTTTGTGTGTTTACAAGGTTATTTCTTCCAACATTTGTTAGGCCTATTTTGGATTCTATGGAAATAACAAAGGAAATTCCACATCTAGGTCTAAATGAGGTGATGACCCATCCTTCTATGATGAAGTTTGTAGGATACACCCAAGAATAGATCTAAAAATATCATATTTTTAAACCTTCAAATCTTTGAGATCGTTGCAGATTTGATTTGATTTGATTTTTGTACAGTTGGACAGATCTAAAATATTGTTGCTTGAAAATGATGTAAATAAAAATGTTATTTGTTCAGAATAATCTAAGGGTGTTATTTTTCACTTGCACAATTTTTTTTTTCTACCTTAAGATAACCGTTAAAATTATCATTTTGTTAATCATAATATTTCATTGTATATTTATATTTTGTTAGATTTTATTGGATAGTTAATGGTTAAGTTTTTTTAATTAAAAAAATAAATTCAGCATAATATACTTTCCATGCACTTCTTTTCATCACTTGTAAATCTAAATTTTTGTTACTTTTTGTGATCATAAAAAATAGAGATGATTTTAGTCTCTGTGAAATATTTTCATGTATGTTTGAGATATCTACAAGGTGATGAAAAAGGCCCTAAGGTTTGGTAGGATTTTGAGTATCCTTATTGTTTTGATGGTAATGTTGTTACTAAGTTCTCTCCTTGCCCAAATATAGTCTCCTGAGAAATTGCCATGATGCTCTTGACTATAAATTACTTTTTTCTCCCTACCTTCTCACTACAGGTTTGATTCTTCAACTCTATAACTTGCCCTTTCATCTTAGTGTCTTTTCATGCTCTGGAATCTATTCTCTTAAGAATATATTCTTATGACTTTGAAAGCTATCACTAGGTCTATTATGTCTATTAGGTCTTTGAGGGTATATGATTTTCTACTATGAACTCTTAGATTGTCATAATTTTGATGAGAATTCTGCAAGGATTTTTTCTCATTGACTTAACTCTCTGTATATTATCCATTATGCATTGAAAATTCATGGTTTCTAGTTAACTAATAATTGGTGTAACCATTTCCATATTTCTTGGGATTGTCATCCCTATAGGATAGTTTCCTTATAGATCTTAAGATAATTTAAAAGGTTCCCATAAATATTGACAATTTTCATAAGACTGTTGTGTCAAGGTAGTAGATGGTCATGACAAGTTTCATAAGACTGTTGTGACAAGTTTCATAATACTGCCATACCACAAGATCCAAGAAGACACAATACGGTGTAGCGGTAATATCCCACATTACCGTGAAGGTTGAGCAATAAATGTGTGGTATGGAGGTAAATCGAATACTTCTCTCGCATACTCGCAAGAGATAACAAGACATGGTGCAGTTTAGTGGTAACATCCCGCATTACCACGAAGGCCGAGAAATAACGGTGTGGTGTAGCAGTAACATCCTACATCACCACAAGGATCATGTCAAAATGGTGCGGTATTAGGGTTAAACTATAAAATGAAATATCACATTTCTTTGAGGCATGTTTTTGAAACAGTTTTCTTTCCTTGTGTATATTGCTTCCACATTTTCATGTATGTCTAGCAGGGCACTTGTAACTACAACATATGAAAAAAAAATCCTTGTTGTTATGCTTTGATGGATGTCCCTTCGTTAATACTGGATATCAGATGTAGTGCACATTATTATAGTGTAAGCCTATTTTTCAAATCATTTCATTTAGCATCACCAATATTCTCCACAAGAACATTGTCCCTGTTTAAAATGATGGAAATGGTTCACATCTCTCTGAATAATTTCTCTTATAAAAATCTTGGAGATTAATTTAGATGCAGTTTAAAAATCAAAACATACTCAAAGGTTCTCAACAACTCTAATAGTTGTACCAGGAGCCATGTTTAACAAACCAAATGCAAATGCTAAATTTTCACTATGGTGGCAGATAAATGATTCTTTTTTCTTCTATTCCACATAATTGAGTAAAAGTCTTGAATCTGGAAATACCCTGTTGCCTTCATTTTCCAAGCCAATTTCTCCAATTTTGCATAGATCTCCCATGTTTGTGTATGTGATATGTCTCCTACACAAAAAAGAATGTACCATTTTATGCCCTTCAATCCAACTACATGCGGGTATCTTTTTAATTCCTCTATCTTTCATCATTCTCCTTACTATTTGAACCTCGCCACACCTGCCTGCTCCTACATAGATGTTTTAGAGAAGAACATAAGTTGCAACATTTTTAGGATCCAAATAAAAAAGCAGTGTTGCTAGAATACTCAACCTATATTCATATATGATCCATAGGAACCAAAGGTTTAACTTGCACCTCAGTAATAATGTTTAGTGTGTCCTCAAGATAGCCAACAAGGGCACAAAGGTCAACCATGCACACCTAATGATCAACTATATATGTAATACAATAAGGGTTACTGGCATGTGAAGTATGTGCAACCCTCATCCACTAAACCTGCATGACTGCATGCATCTAGAACACAAGCAAAGCTTACAATGTCAGTGTTTTAGAGTGCTTCATTAATTCAAATATTTTGAGAGCTTCCTTGCAAAATCCATTTTGTACACATTCTGCAATCATATCATTTCATTCCATGAAATGCCATCTCTTCGAGGCATTTTGTACAATTCATTTTTTACTACATTTTGGTGTCAAATCTTTGATAATTATGGTTAGTTTCATTACATTCAAATATTTAATTCTGGGAAATTATATACAGTAAATAGATTGATGGTTTTTTGGATAGTGAAATTAGCTCTCTTAGAAATTAACTGAAATATCTAGAAGGATTATTTTATTTAAAGAGGATTTTGTGGTTATTTTTGTAAAAATGATTCACAATTATTTTACAGTGCAGCTAGCTTGCTATTTTCATTCAAGATACAAGTCACCAAATTCAACCACATACCAAGAAGATGGTACTCTACTTCAAACCCTCAACCTCACTTAGTTTAGTCGACTTACATGGGGATATTAAGGAAGTTGCTAAAAAATCAATATATATCATTTTTTGTTTGTGAAGGAGAATCCTGTGAGAATCAATATGGTAGTGGATCAATATCTAGTTTCTTAAGTAAAGATGATGTCATAGTTGGGAAACTTGTTGTGAAACATCAGGTTAGTAATTTTTGGATGTTAAGGATTCCTATTTGGATATCAAAGATCATTTCTCATCAACTTAATCTGGAATTTATGTATAAATGGATTCTTCCATAGTGCAAGTCTTTACTCAGACAACACATGAAACAAGGTTGAAATTTTTGTTGTCTAATTAAGTCTGATGGCATTCTTGGGCTTGGTTTCCAAGAATTTTTTGTTGATAATTTTTTTCTAGTCTGGTTAGTGTTGATAGCCTTCATTCTATAATGTCAAATTCATTCTATAATATGAGAGCATATCACCTTTCTTAAACTTTGAACAAGGTTCTGAAATCAAGGGTTCAATATGCATATTTCAGGCCTATGTTGAACACTGTGTTTAAGGCATTTGTTGACAAGGCTACAATTTTTTAATTTGTTTATCTTTTTGTTGTGTTTGGACTTACTTTTGTAAACTTGCAATATACAATGCACTTTTATTCTTTTTGAATTGAGACTAATAGTAATTTTGTTGGTTGTATTGAGGCACAACTTCATTTATGGTGGAAAAGGTAGACCCTGTTGCTCATATCAGATGACACGTTGCATATAAAGAAGGAAAGATTCTAGCTGGGTTATTATTGACTGCATTGAAGGAGAGAGTTTCATATATGGGACACGATCAACACTCTCCTTAGATTCTACATGTTACAACTTGCTCCAGGAAGATTTCCCATGTTGTAGAAGTTTTAAGAGATGAAAGGGGAATGTGCTCGCATTGAAGGGATCCAAGCACACGTTTCCACCATTGTAGAAGTTTTTTGGAGAAGTTTCTTTCTTGCAGTCATTTTTGTGCAATATTGTAACTCAAATTTTTAGTCTTGTGACTAGAAATAAAAATTGTAATACTCTATTTCTAAGCTGTAACTAGAACACCTTTCTTTTATTAATAAAGTTCATCAATTTTTCCTTCTCAATGGTTGTCTTATTGTGTGCAATTGATGATTGATTTGCATTTCTATTTTTTATGTTTCAATCCTCAAATATCAATCAATTAAAATGACTAAATATACTACTAATTGATGTCAATTAATAATTAAATTGACTAAATATACTACCAATTGACAAAAATCAGTGAATAAATGACTAAATATATGACTAGTGAAATAAGTGAATAAAAATGACTAAATATACTACCAAATATGCTACCAAATATGCTACCAGATATGCTACCAAATATACTACCAAATTAAAGACTAAATATACTACCAAACCGATAAATCAAAATAACCAATAAATGAATAAAAATGGTTTAGTCATCAATCTGGTCATGTTATATATGACTAGCAATAAACTACTAATGGTCACATGATCAAGTTCAGTCATTTATAAGCAATTTTTAGTAGTTTTTTCAGTCATTTATTGTTGTTTATGTACTAGTGAACACCAGGTCGATAGTTACCCCTGCAAACACCATTAATCAATTAAGTACATGCTTCATCAAACTCAAGGATGAGTTGTGAACCACATACCATGCTTGAAAACAATCTAGAATATTCCTCAAACACCCTTAAATCCATCAAACTCCTTCGTAACAACTTCCACCTAAAGAATGTACAAGGTTTGTACACTCAAAAAACTCTACCAAATAGTGTTACTTGAAATATTATCTTTCGAAGCACAAAACCTCAAATCCTCTTGACATATGCAAGAGACCAACACCATCATCTCTCACTCAAAACCGCAAGTCCTGAAACACAACTGTGGAGAAATGTGAAGCTAAAACATTTCTCCCAAACACCTCTGCAATACTCAGTCACACACTGGTGAACACAAATTCTAATGTATAATGATCCAACATACCATCTCTTGAATATAACATTTTTGAACATCTCTCACCAACATATCCAAGTCACACAAGTAGATCTTCACCTGAGAAGAAATTGCGAAGAAAAACCAGAACACACCTCTGCAAGATAGATCAATACTTCAACATCTTCAACACATACAAAAAAAATGATCTCTCAACCATTACACAGTTGACACCAATGACAACACAAGACTATTGACATCAATGACAACACCTTCATACTTATAACAATTTTTCGTAATTGTAGTGGGTTGGCAATTTTTGTTGCTTGTCAAGAGTGGTCCAGAAAATGCTTTGAATTTCTCTGCATTGATGTTTCTACTTCTCTAGTTTGGTGAATGTGCTCTCAATGTTTATGTAGTGTCTTAGTTCAGATTTTATGTGTTTATGTTTACCACACGTTGGTCTGTTAATGTTCTATCTCATGGTTGTGTATTATGTGCTTTTGAGATGAAGTTTTTTGTTTTTGTTTGGTTTGTGGTGGATGTTTGTGGCTTGACAATGTGAAAGAAGTATATGGAAGTGTTTTTGGATGTTCATGAAATGTCCCTTTGTGGTTTTCACATCAATGGTTGGTCTCTTTGGTGTGGCATATTGTTTTGAGTTAGTTTTCTGGGTAATTCATGGATTTTTGGCCGATAGGGCTTGTTCTCTTGCTTGTGTTATGTGCTTGGGGGTTTGTGCCAACAATTGAAGTTGTGTTAAGTTATGTTTGGGTCCTGACCTATCCTGTTGTGAATCCCTTTGAGTAAATGTAGTTGAAAATATGTTTTTGGGCCGACTGGTAATGTGCTACTCATTTTATCTACATGTTTTTTTTGTTTCTGACTTGAGATGTTGTGCACCAGTGTGTTTAATTTTTGGGATCACATTGGAAAATTTAATGATATTGTTTTGGGTCCTCTCTACCTCCTGGATAGGACCGCATTATGGTTTGTGTCTGACTTGTTGAGATTATTATTAATCTTCTTTTTTGGTCGACCTAGTTAGTGTTTTGAGATCTTGCAGAGGATATAAATAAAATAAAAAATTAGTTGCAAGGAGAGAAAGTGTGTGGTGGTATGCGAGTATGGAATGATATAGTGAGTTTTAGAAAATAAAGATCAGATGAGCTTTAACCCCTCTATCAATAGAGTGTATTGTTGACATATGTTGTAATTTCAAAATCTACATGTATCCTTCTATCAAACAGTGAGTCTCCTCACTAGGTCCTTGTAATTTATATCTTTCCTTGGGGTTGCACCTTAGTATTGCAAGTCATTTGTATATTTTCCTAAGTTTGTGTCCCTTAGCTTGCAAGTCCTTCAGGGAGAAGTGTGCTTCCTTAAGTAGTAAGCCTTAAAACAAATTGTAATATTTGTAAGTAATGAGCTTCCTATATTATGAGATTTCTCACTGTGTTTTTTCCCTTCTTGGGTTTTCCATGTAATATATGGAGTTATCTTGTACATGTGTGTTCCTTATCTTTCATTGTTGTTGATTTGATCATGTATTGTTGATTTGTTTATAAGTTGCTGACCCTATTAAAGTTTGAATTTGCATATTGCTAAAGGGTTTAAGATCTAATGGGTTTAAAGTTTTTGAAGATACTGATTCACCCCCCACTTAATATCTAGGTGTGTTAAAAAATTGGTATCATATCCAAGTTCCTCTAAAGAAGATTAACCTTTGGGTTGCAAGCTAAGTGGGCTTAACCTTGGGAAAAACTCTATGGTTAAACACACTTGAGATGGAGCAATACTAAGATGGGTGACCTCTTGAGACGGCCCAGTGCTTCACCTCTGTGAGCATCACCTAGATGCAATGAATGCTAAGTGGACCATTCATTATCATGAGAGATGGGTTCTTGTGAACCACTAATCATGAACCATGGGTCAATGAGTTTGAATCAAAAACTACACGGTTGAATCCTGATAGCAATATCATAATTTGACACACTATGGAAAATACCTTCTACTTGTCAGTCAAATTGCAGCAAAGGATATAACATTACATTTCATGCCAAAGGTTGTGAGATCAGGAAGGTAGGGTCTGGAAGATTAGTTGTAGAAGGCACTAGGATAAATGGAAATGTCTATCATCTAAAGGAGGAAAATGGAAGAATTTACACTTATTGGCTTAATCTGGTGAGTGTTGGTTGTGGAACAAGATAATTAGACACATCAACTTTGACAATATGGTAAAGACCAACTCTACTAATGCAGTGAGAGATATTCCTAAGATAAATAATCTTGTAAACACATTATGCAAGGAATTTCAAATGGGAAAGAAAACAAAGAAAAATTTAAAGAGCAAGGAGTGTTCTTCTAAATTCCATTGGAATTGATTCACATTGAACTATGTGAGACTACAAGAACAAAGAGTCAACAAGGTGAAATTTATTTCATGTTGCTTATTGATGACTACTCTAGAATGACTTGGGTTACATTTTTAAGAGAAAAAATAGAATACTTGTATAAGTTTAATATTTTCAAAGAAAAATTTGAGAATGAAATGAATGCTAAGATCAAATTCTTAAGATCTAATAGAGGAGGTGAATTTACTTCAAATAAATTTGAATTTTTTTGTGAAGATTGTGGTATTACAAGACATCTTTATGCTCCTAGAACTCCTCAGTAGAATGGGGTAGTGGAAAGGAAGAATAGGACTACGCAAGAGATTTTTATGACTATGTTGAAAGATGTTGATATGCCTGATATGTATTGGAAGGAAGTAATTCACACTATTGTCTATTTACTTAATAGAGTATAGTTGAGGGTCAATAGCACTAAGACCCCTTTGTTGAACATCCAGAATATTGAGAGGGGGGTGAATGAGTATTCCAAAAATTTATAATAAAATCCACTTAACCATTATCACAATTTTGATTGAATCAACAAGAGAGAACATAGAAACAAGTCAATGCAATCATACACATGAACATCAAGATTTTTACGTGGAAAAACCAGAGTGGGAAAAACCATGGTGAGAGTTAACTAACAATATATTATATTCATATATAAAATGTTACAGGGATCACTACCAGGACTCACTATCCTTAAAAGGCTCACAACCTGAGTACAAAATATGGCTCACTGCCAAGATACAATGATAGTGGCTCACTACCAAAATAATGAGCTGATGGAATACACCTTCAATGTGAAGGGTTCAATTCTACTGAAGCTCAGAATATAAAGTACTGCATCACTCAATAAAATATGTATTATTGATAAAGAATTTAGGCTTTGATCATCTCCTTTGTTCACATTCACTTTTCCTTCTTGCTTTCTTGTTCATACACATGCACCCACATATCTCTCTACATCCATTTTCGCTTGCTTCTATCTTATATATATACAAGTATATCTTATTCATTAATTATGTCAGCCTAATTGGATGAACACAAAATAATCAAAACCTTTCTTCATCAACACCATATAAGATTTGAACATTTTATCCATGTAGTGTGTTATGCCAAGTTGGCTATTAGTCTTCATAGTATATTGCATTTGTTAAGTCGGCCAAGACTGAACCACAATTCTCCAAACCAACAAATAATCATCAAAGAAAACACCTTCTGGATCTGAGAACACATTAATTTCCCATCATACTACCAGTAAAGAGACTATCAACAAAACCTCAGTATAAGAATGTTCACCTTAGTAGAATACAAATTCTCCCACATAATATACCTCACACAGAACAATAGTGGGATACAAAGTTAAACACTATCAGAGATAACTTTTTGTTCATAGCAAATGATGTCTCAAGATCCAAGATATAGTTGTTTGAATGAGTCAATAAAACATGGTTAATATATTAGAGTCATATTAGATCTTGCGATGAGTTTCAGACTCAAATACCAACATACTAAACCATCACAAAGGAGTATTATCGATAGAGAACAACTTTTGGTAAACCAAGAAAACTTCCCATATAGTTATCACCATTTAGTTATTAGCATGTTGACATCAATGAAAACATAGGAACAACCAACACAACCATCCATACTTCATGCTCATGTTGAAAAGCTTCCAACAATCTCCCCCTTTGGCATTGATGGCAACATGCATAACACAAAAAATTCAAGTATACCGCACTGAATGTTCTGATTACTCCCCTATCAAAATTGTTCCTCACAAAAAGTTTTTTCTTCTGACTCTTTATCTCTCCATCTCTTTATCTCTCCCCCTTTGACATCAATGACAAATGAAGGGGTCTGGTATAAATGTACATATGCATAAAAAATTAGTCAAAAATATATGAACACTGAATTAACCTAAAGAAGAACCTTTGAGACTCTCCAGGGTAGCCTTCCATGATGCTTTACCTTCTTCCCATGAACCTTTTGCACTGACTAGAGTCTTGTACAATTGATCAAGTTTAGTTAGAGACTTTATACCATCTGTTAAAGTATTGGGACTAAGATTGATCTTTGATAATTCACCAATATAGCCAAGAGCATAAGAAACAAAAGTATGTCTGAATTTAATCATGTCTCTGAGTGCCACAAACTTCTTGATAACATATTTCCTTTGATCCTGCAAAGAGAAGAATTTTTCCTAAAGCTGCACAATGTAGGACCACCTCTAATTATCTCTATCTTCTACTAATCTATATGTATCTGCCTAAGTGCTCAGTCGAGACTCACTCATCCTTATCTCATTTCTCATATTCAATGTATTGCAAGACCAATCTAGACAAAATGAAAGTAGTTCATGCACCTCTTTTTCGCAACCTTGTACACTCTCCAATTCCTTCATTACTTGATCATGTGCATTCACACAATTTCCTTTTATACCATTCAAATTCTCATCATCAGACTTAATTCCAGTAGACATTTCAAGTTTAGAGATGTATACTTTCAAAGAATTAATCATGCCAAAGAGATTATCTGCAACATAAATAGATGAATCAAAATTACCATTAGGAATTTAACCTTCTACAAATCTTCCAGAGCTATTTGAATATTTATTCTTTCATGCTCATGTTCAAGCTTACTTTCTTCAGCACCTTCTAGCTTCACTACACTCTTCCTTTCCTTCCCTGTCTAGTCACGCTGCCAAAGGTACTTTCTTTATTGAGATGCTTAGGGATTTCAAAGAGAATTTTAGCATATATATCAATTTCAACCTTTGACACTTCATTTAATCCAATTCAGATATCCAAACTAACCTTGATTCAACTTCTTCTATGTGATAGAAATATGTAGACACAAGAAAATTTATGCTTCTGGAGTATCTTTCCACAAGACTACTTGAATCTTAGACCTTTTGTTCATCCTCATCTGAAATGTTCCAAAGGATATAGCAAGGGAAGATTCTTGTACAGCCAAACTACCAAGATTTATCATGAAGTTACTGATTTGATAAGCGATAGGCTCTAAATTTGACCATTCTAACCTTCCTATTACAAGTAACTCTTTCAAAAATTAAAAGAGTAGACAAACAACCAAATTTCCATACCGAAAAGTATTATTTTTCCTCTTCTTAATCTCCTTTAAATTCTTCAAAATATGTATGCGAAGTAGTTCACACAAGTAATATTCCATACCTCTTATTACCACATCAACAAGAATATTCACCACAATAGAAGAAACTATAGAGATTGTTAGGGATACAAACTTTATGACCAATGACCATAGCAACATACCTTATTACCGGATCAACAATCGATCTCAAACCAATCTCTTTTCCTTTAAAACTCACACCTGTAACCTCAATTATTTCTTTCTCATTCATAGTCTTCAATTTAGGAACTGGTTCAGAGGAACATAAACTAGCTACATCTCTAATTGCTTCTTTGGTGATCAGATGTGCCTCATCAATCCATAAAGATTCATCATGAATTTTTCTCAATTCCATTCAAATATACTTCTTCAAAAATTCATACAAAGGAACTTTCCTCCAAACATCCAACTTTTTCTCAACTAACACTCTATAGGCATCATGATTCTCTTTCAATTCATTTTCCCAAAGAACATTCAACTGAACTGATGACATTTCTTCAATATTACTATAAACAAATGCATATATATATTATGTAGGAAACACTCCCGGAGGGATGCAAGAGAATGCACCAACAAATTCTTCCAACACATTCCTCATATATCTCTTCAACCTAGCTTTATCTGCACAATTCACAATCTTTGAATTATCCATCAATAAAAGTAAAAGATTGTGCAAAAAGGAATACCTCTGAAAATGTCAACCAAGAAATGTGTAGACACCCTGTTTTTGGAGCTCACTTAAAATTCATCTATTACTTTCTTCAAATTATGAAACTCTGAATTCCCTTCTAAAATTCCTTTGCATGCTTCTTTGAAAATATATAGGCCTTTAATTTTACTTGAACTTATTCCGTTCATTTTTAATTATTTTGCAATAAATGTTTCAACTTGCAGGTAGATTGCATCGAAACTATGTATGCCTCCATTCTTTCAAATTCTGTAGACCTCATTCTTCACACATGCGACTGATAAAATACCTTAATCTTGTTACCACATTAAATATACTTTTGTCATGATATGAAACAAGTACCAATGAGGTGGTTTATTAGATTTTCTGATGATTTCTCCCCCTTAGCCACTCCTTTTACTTAGAAATTGACGGGAGGATTTGTACCAATGGTCTGCATAGATAAGACTGATGATTCCTTTCTCCAAATCCTTTCCATTTCTTTTCTTGCCTTTCCCGGATCAAAGGTTTGATCATTCTTCTTCTTTGGATAGATGTTCTTCTTTCTTCCGCTATTACTACTAGGATGTTTCATTTTTTTGCACTTACAACAAGTAACATCCTTCTTTCCATTTTCCCTTTTATCCAACAGACTATCTTTATATCCATTCTTCTTTCCCTTAGAATCATTTAAATTACTTTTGCAGTCCTTTTCCTTATGACCAAATTTCTTGTAGGAATGACAAACACCATTGAAGTATAAATACCTTTTTGCATCATGTTGCTTGACATGATTTTTTTCTAGAATCGCTTCTTCACTCCTTGAATTGTCTATCTTTGCACCACGTCTTCTTACCAATGAATTTCTTTGCTTTAGAACTCCAATCTTTCTCAAACCCTAAACCGCTCTTATCCATTTCCAGTCTTTGAGAGGTAATTAATTCATCAAGCATCGTCGAGCTTGTCTTAAATTTGTTTTCAAAACTCTTTGCCCTTTCCAAATTAGATCTCAAGATTTCTGCTTCTATTCAATCTTTGTGCATTCATCCATCTTCTTTTGAATTTCAATTTCTTGACATTCTTCAATTCTTTTCTTCTCATCCAATTATTCTAGTAGGCTAGTGATGATTTCCTCTCCTTCAGTCAACAGATTGCATGCAACTATACTTGTACTTTCTAGATTTTCAATATGCTCATTTTCTTTTATCAACTTGTCCTTCAAGGCTTCCATTTCTTCTGAAAATTTGGTAGCGACTATTTTCGAAGGAAAAAAAATCTCATGTTCAAATTCTGGGACCTTCCTCAAGCTGTTAGGATTCTTCTAAGGAACCAAGCTCTGATACCAATTATTGAACATCCAGAATACTGAGAGGGGGGGTGAATTAGTATTCCAAAAACTGATAATAAAATCCACTTAACCATTATCACAATTTTGACTAAATAGGCAAGAGAGAACATAGAAACAAGTCAATGCAATCATACACATGAACACCAAGATTTTTATGTGGAAAACCCAGAATGGGAAAAACCACGGTGAGGGTTAACTCACAATATATTATATCTGGATACAAAATATTATGGGGCTCATTTCCATAACTCACTGTCCTTAAAAGGGTCACAACCTGAGTACAAAAGATGGCTCACTGCTAAGATACAATGATAGTGGCTCACTGCCAAAAATAATGAACTAATGAAATACACCTTCAATGTGTAGGGTTCAGTTCCACTAAAGCTTAGAATATAAAGTACTACATCCCTCAACAAATCTATATTACTGATAAAGCATTTAGGCTATGATCTTCTCCTTTGTTCACATTCAATTTTCCTTCTCACTTTCTTGTTCATACACATGCACCCACATATCTCTCTACATCCATTTTCGCTTGCTTTTATCTTATATATATACAAGTATATCTTATTCATCAATTAGGTCGACCTAATTGGATGAAAACAAAATAATCAAAACCTTTCTTCGTTGGCAACATATAAGATTTAAACATTTTATCCATGTAGTGTGTTATGCCAAGTCGCCTATTAGTATTCGTAATATATTGCATTTGCTGATTCGGCCAAGAATAAACCAAATTATCCAAACCAGCAAATAATCCTCAAAGAAAACACCTTCTAGATCTGAGAACACATTAATTTCCCATCATAATACTAGTAAAGAGACTATCAGCAAAACCACAATATAGGAATTTTCACCTTAGTAGAATGCAGAGTCTCCCACATAGTATACCTCACACAGAACAATAGTAGGATACATAATTAAACTCTGTCAGAGATAAATTTATGTTCATAGCAAAAGAAGTCTCAAGATCTAGGATATAGTTGTCTAAATGAGTCAATAAAACATGGTTAAGAGATTAGAGTCATATCAGATCTTGTGGTGAGTTCCAGACTCAAACACTAACATACTAAACCATCACAAAGGAGTATTACTAGCAAAGAATAACTTCCGGTAAACCAAGAAAACTTTCACAACAATTATCACTATATAGTTATTACCATGTTGACATCAATGACAACATACAAACAACTAGCACAACCATCCATACTTCATGCTCATGTTACAAAGCTTCCAACACCCTTATGAGCTATGGTGTGGAAGGCTTCCCACTATTAAATACTTCAAGATATTTGGCAAAAAATTCTAAATTGGAAGAGATGAAGACTTTGGAAAGTTTGATTTAAGGTGTGATGAAGGGATCTTCCTTGGTTACTCAACCATAAGCAAGGCCTATAGATGCTACAACAAGAGATTTGGAAAGATAATTGAAAGCAAAAATGTGAAAGTAGATGAAGATTTGTGTCAGATCTCATAAGAACTAGAGGTTTGTGGATCTGATATACCTCCTTACATTGAAGAAGCAAAAGAAGAGAAAGAAGAGAAGAAACAAGAATCAAAAAAGTTTCCTAAGACTCTAGCAAAGTATGTGTAGAAGAACCATTCAATAGATCAGATCATTGGAGATAAGGATGGAGGTGTGCTGACTAGGAGAAGGCTTGCAAAATCAAGTGAGCAAGTTATTTTTTGTTTATTTCAAAGGTAGAGCCCAAGGACTTTGTTGATGCTAGCAAAGATGAAGGTTGGATGAAGGCAATGGAAGAGGAATTGAATCAAATAGTGTAGTCTGGAAAAATGTAAACCTTTACATTTTCACACTATGTTTGCATCCCCTTAATTAATTGGACTTAATTAAGCCTTTAATTGGCCCAATTATGCATTCACAAGCCTAATTAATTTCATTTTCCAAAAGGGAAACCCACATTTAATTAATGCCTACATTGATCTTAAAATCTTATAAATTGAGTTTCCTAGGTTTAGGTCCTAGGACCCATTCTCCCAAGTGCAAATAGGTCCCCCTTAAGTCTCAGGACCCAATTTTTAATATGTTTTTGGTGGTATTTTAATGGTAAAAATTCAAATTGTAAAGGTTGGCTTGTGGTGTTTAATTGTCGGGTAATTAAGGAAACACCTATAAATACAAGGTCTTTTTATCAATTCAAATCTAAGTTGCATAATTCAAATTTCACATGAGAAAATATTATTGTCAAGAGCATTGAAGAGTAGATTTATCATTCATTTATTGCGACATTCAAGATCCTATCATGATGTCAAGATTTATGTGTGTTCATGCATGTTTTTGGAGCTAACATTATGATGTAGGTTTCAAGTTTCAAGAAAGCATTCAAGCATCAAGATATATCAAGCAATCAATCTATTTCATGCAAGATCCAATGCTTAGAGAGATGTGTTAGACTTCAATCCTCCAAGGGAAACCATTAAAGGATTTGGTGAGGTATAACAATCTTTGTTCCTTCATCAATTCCTTCATTTTGTCATTATTTCATTATCAAGGTTTAATTACTAAACTAGGGTTTGACCAAGGAAAACCCTTATTCACCAAAAATTAAAAAATTATCCTCTCTTTGTATGTGCATATTTTTCAGGTGAAGAAGGATTGAAATTTGATCAAAAGTGCAATTTTGCAAAGCTGTCAAAGTTGTCAACATTGTTGTCAAGACAATAAAACTCAGATCCCAAATTTATTTCTAAATTTTTTACAGTGAAACCTGGGGCAAACAACATCTTAGATCTATCTCCAGAGGACCCCCAAAGCTAAGGAAAAAATTGTACAAAGACCCATTCACCCTAGGGTGAATAAGTCCTTGCAGGACACTCAACACTCATTTTTGGTGATAGGTACACAACTATTTAACCTTCCCAGATCGAAATATTGTGGTTTATTTTGTATTATGCTTTAAATATGCATTTGAAGTTTTACATTGGATAATTGAGTTCATTAATAATTTTTAGTTTATCTCCCCAAAGTAAATTTCAGTCATATTTACCATTTTTTGTCATAAAGGAAACAACAAATCTTCTAATAAGGTTGACTCACCTAAGGGTTGAAATCCAATCCTACCTTTGGGGATCTCTTTTTCTAATGAAAATAGGAAAGTGAAAGTGTATAGATCACATACCTTTTTCCACATTGATCACCCACTTACATTTTTCTATGTTTCATTTTGGTGAACCCAACATTCATACACTATAAACCTTAGATCTATATTTTGCATTGCATTATTTTTTTTTGCATCTCATTTATGGTTTCAAAATTGTATTGTGTATCATTTAAAATTGTATTTTACATCACTTAAATTCATAAAAATCCAAAAATATTGCATAATTCTTACATACATCTTGCATGTTAGTTGTATTAAGAGTGTTTTTCAGTCCATTAGATCAAAATTTTAGTAAAATTTGTATTAAAAAATTTGTCATTTTATTCACTTTTTGTCATTAGTTGCATTTTCATTTAGACATCAAAATTTGGAAAAATATGTCACAGTAGCAACATTTTGCATCTTGAAACAAAAAACATAAACACTAGCTCAAACAGTGAATTTTTCATTTTTTAGAACTCTAAGCAAGGACCTATTCACCCTTGGGTGAATTTTTTCCTACACAGGTGTCCTAAAAGACTTTTGCATGCATTATGTCTCTATTTGATTTCTTGTTTCTACTGTTCAACCTGTACTTTGAAATTCTAAAAAATAGTTATTGTATGTGCAATAATAGTATCATTTTGCTTGATTTATTGCAAGTTCATGGAAATTTTTTTGCATTTTAGTATTGACAATCATCATATCTATAGAAAAATTGTGTTCATTTTCTAAAGCATTACATATTTTGGATATATTAGTTCTCATTTTTGCACAAATAAAATCATGTCTCCTTTTCAAACATTCAATTTTCATAGAGTATCACATGACTTGTATGATTCCATTTTCCCTACTCATGGTAAACAAAATAAAACCTTGACAAGCATGTTAGTTACCCTCCTAATATCTATCGGATTTGTAAGAATTTAATAACGCAAGAGGATGCAACCATAGGCAATCATGACAATCATAGTTGTTCTTCTCTCGATACTTCTCCTACTTGTGATGAAGGTATCTTGAAGTTAGAAGACACAATCATTGTTCATCACGAGAATCTTGTTTGTCCCTCTACCCCTACCCCACCCACATGGGAAGATATTATGGCACAAGAGGATGAGATCATTGACACATTTCTTAACATCACTTTTCCTAGTCTTCATTCATCTCCCAATATTTCTCTCATTTGTGAGAATGATTTGATAGAAGAAGATGCAAGCAATGACAATCATGAAAATCCTACTTATTATTTTCCCAACACCTCTCCTACTTGTGATAAAGGTTTCTTGGTGTTAGAAGATTCAACCATTGAGCATCATGATAGTCTTGCTTGCTTCTCTCCTAAAACCTCTCCTATTTGGGAAGATATTGTGCCAAATGAAGATGATATCATAGATATATTTATTTTGAAATATGGTATAGATTTTTGGAAATAGGATGCCATTTAATTACAATCCTAAACATTATTTATTTCATGTATCTCCTAAGTCCTTGGAATGTGTTCAAGAACACTAGGATTAGGAAGAGAATAATATTTGATGAAATAATCATGTTAATTGACATTTATAATTAATTATAAGTGTTAGGAGCATGTGGGGATGCCTTGGAGTTAGCTCCTACAAAATAGGAGCACATGGGCACACACATGGGAGGTGGGATCCACCTTGGTTCAGTTAACTGGTTGGTGAATTGAGTACATTTTAGAAATGCATCCTAGGTTCCTACAAAATAGGGATTTTGATTTATGCATGTTGAGGTCCTATAAAATAGGGGTGATGTGTACGAGGTTCAAATCAGTTCAGTTCAGTTCAGTTATCTTCAGTTAGTTTTAGTGGAATGCTAGTTGACTTCAATTAACTTGGAATGCATGGCTAATGACTTGAGTTGCATGACAGATAATAGGGACTACCTTCAGTTAACATGGGATGACCATTCTTTCATGAATGGTGTTGATAAATGTTTTAGTTAACAAGAAATGACTTGGACCCATCTTGGGCACCCAATTTGGCTTCTTGGAATTAACTCCTTTGCATGTTGAGATATTTTAGAAGGCTGAGTTAAGTGGGCCCTGTTTTGGGTGCCTACTTTCAGGATGAATCCTAGAAGATATTTATAGAATAAAGGTTGAGTTGGCACTTCAATTTGGGACGCCCAAATGCATGAAGATGAGGATTTGACATTTTCTTCATGGAATAACTCTACTTGCAAGAGATAGGCATACCTTTTAGGAATAGGGCTTGAGAATTGTAATTGTAACTCATATGGAGTTTACAAAGTTGATCAAAGCCTATTTATCTCAAGAAAGTTGAAAAGAGTTATTATCTATTTTATTGTAGGTTGTGAAGAAGTTTTGGTGAAGGAAAAAGAGGCATTCTCAAGCAACAATTAGAGCTATTGTAATCTACATCAGAGATTGAATAATAGATTAATTCTTGAAGGAGTTTTTTCCTAGAAGGGTTTCTCCACGGTATATCCTTGTGTATTATTTCTAATATCCTGTCTACTTCTTCTATCAACTTTTGTCTACATTCTACAAACAATAAAATGGAGTAATTAGATAATCACCCACAAAGAATCTGTAACAAAGGAAAAGAATATTTAGATCAGAAATATTAAAGTTTTACAAAGTATTAAGCTAAGAAAACTCCTCAATTTTCAACATAGATGAAGAGGCTAAGTCAACCTTTGATTCCCCCTTGTTAGAAAATCATCAACAAGAAATCACATCCACTGAGCTTATGAATGAACAATTGGCCATTAGATATCCAAAACCTCTTGGACCTCCCTAGGTTCCTTTAATTATTGGACCTCCTAAGTCACCTCCTGATCCAATTCTCATTATAAGATCTCCTAAACTTCTAGGACATATCTTTAAAATTTGCAAGACAACATTGTAGTAGCATTTTTTCACAACAACCAAATTATAATATTGTTTCTCACACATATAACACAAGGAATAATAGGCAACCAAAAACCATACCTACTTCATTACCACTACCTCAACCTATTTCCCTAGTGCTCCTCTTTTTTGTTTACACAATGGAAAGGAGTATGATCTTGTGGAACAACTTAGAAACACTCTTGCTAAGATTTCTTTATGGGACCTTATTCAAGCTTCACCTACTTATCATAGCATTCTTCAAAATGCTTTGCAACAAGTTGTTATCCCTCATAGTTCACAACCAAATTATGTAGCATCCCTAATTCAAGGTATGAACTTTATCAACTTAGACATTATCTTTCATCAAGATGAGTTACCTCCGTTAGAAGTAAAAAAATAAAATGATGCTTTGATGATACTGGCTCATATTAACAATAATGATCATATTTTTGGAATTAGGTGTACCCTCATTGATAATGGTTCAACCCACAATATTTGTAGGTGGGTACATACTGACCTAGTGTGTGTTTCTCACTTTCTTGGGGCTCACCTAGTAGACATCATATTTCACTAGCCCTCATGAGTATATTTTGTTTGCATAGTGGACAATGGGATTTCACTTGTGAAAACACTTATGGACAATAGGGAAAGTGTGGCTAGTTCATCCTTCCTTTTCTTTCTTTTTGTATTAATTTTGACATTGTATGATTATGTATCTTTTGTTGCTGTAGGCATGTGTCTCTTTGTGCCTTTGTTGGTTTTCCATGAGATCTTAGATCTTGGGGGCTTGATCACCCTCCTTGACCTTTGCCATCTTATCTTTCCAACACTTGTACAATTAGACCTCTCTTGAATTATTTGTCTACTTTAGTGTGAGTCTGAGCACAAGTTCATACTCTCACTATAGTGGGGGCTAAATGTAGTGTAGAAAAATGCACATCTTTACATTTTCACACTATGTTTCCATCCCCTTAATTAATTAGACTTGATTAAGCCTTTAATTGGTCCAATTATGAATTCACAAGCTTAATTAATTTTATTTCTTGAAATGGAAACCCACATTTAATTAATTCCTACATTTATCTTAACATCTTGTAAATTAAGTGTCCTAGGTTTAGGTCCTAGGACCCATTCGCCCAAGGGCAAATGTGTCCCCCTTAAGTCTCAAGACCCATTTTTTAATATGTTTTTAGTAGAATTTTAATGATCAAAATTCAAATTGCAAAGGTCGGCTTGTAGTGTTTTATTGTCGGGTAATTAAGGAAAAACATATAAATACAAGGCCTTTTTATCAATTCAAATCTAAGTTGCATAATTCAGATTTAACATGAGCAAATATTATTGTCAAGAGCATTGGAGAGAAAAGTTATCGATCATTTGTTGCAACATTCAAGATCCTATCATGATGTCAAGATTTATGTGTGTTCATGCATGTTTTTGGAGCTAACATTGTGATGTAGGTTTCAAGATTCAAGCAAGCATTCAAGAATCAAGATCTATTAAGAAATCAAGTCATTTCATGCAAGATGCAATCCTTAGAGAGATTTGTTAGACTTCAAACCTCTAAGTGCAGTCATTAAAGGGTTTGGTGAGGTGTAACAAGCTTTGTTCAAGATTTTTTTATTTCTAGATTTTGATTGTGTTTGTGTTTGATTGTGGTTGTGTTTGAGATGAAAAAACTCAAACACAATCAAAATCCAAAAATAACAAAATCTTAAGCATTATGGATTGTGGAAATCTCATAGCATTAAGCTTTGTTCATTCATCAATTCCTTCATTTTGTCATTATTTCATTATCAAGGTTTAATTACCAAACTAGGGTTTGACCAAGGCAAACCCTTATCCACCTAAAACAAAAAAAGTTATCCTCTCTTTTTATGTGCAAATTTATGGGTGAAGAAGGATTGAAAGTTTATCAAAAGTGCAACTTTGCAAAGTTGTCAACATTGTTGTCAAGACACAAAAACTTAGATCCTAAATTTATTTCTACCTTTCCGACAATGAAACCTAGGGAAAACAACATCTCAGATCCATCTCTAGAGGACCCTCGAAGCTAAGGAAAAACCTTGTACAAAGACCCATTCACCCTAGGGAAAATGAGTCCTTGCAGGACACTCAACACTCATTTTTGGTGACAGGTACACAACAATTTAACCTTCTCAGATCTACCAAAAGTTTATGGTTTCTATTTGTATTATGCTTTAAATATGCATTTCAAGTTTTACATTGCATAATTGAGTTCATTAAGCATTTTTGGTTTATCTCCCTGAAGTGCATTTTAGTCATATTTACCATTTTATGTCATAAGGGAAACATCAGATCTTCCAATTGGGTTGACTCACCTAAGGGTTGAAAGTCAATCCTACCTTTAGGGATATCTTTTCCTAGTGAAATTAGGAAAGTGTAAGTGTATAGATCACATACCTTTTTCCATATTGATCACCCACTTACATTTTTCTATGTTTCAAATAGAAAAGAATTTGACATGGGATTTGGTTTCTAGACTAGCTAATAAGAATGTTATAGGAACAAAGTGGGTGTTCCAAAACAAGCTAAAAGAAAATGGTCAAGTTGTAAGGAACAAATTCAGATTGGTATGTAAGGGTTATTCACAAGTTGAAGGTATTGATTTTGAGGAAATTTTTGCTCTGGTAGCTAGAATGGAGGCAATAAGGATGTTTATTTCCTTTGTCACTCACAAGAATTTCAAATTCTATCAGATGGATGTCAAGTCAGATTTTTTGAATGGCGATTTAGGGGAAGAGGTATATATTGAGAAACTAGATGGTTTTTGGCTATCAGAAGATCCAGACATGGTGTGCAGAATTAAGAAAGCTTTGTATGGACTCAAAAAAGCTCCTAGAGCTTGGTATGCTTAGTTCGATAAGTATTTAGTTTATCAAGGATTCATGAAAGGTATTGCAAATAGTAATATTTACATTAAGGTAGAGGAAGACAAGATTTTGATAGTTGTTGTATATGTTGATGAAATCATCTTTAGTGGAGATGATAATATGTGTAAGAAGTTTACAAAAGAGATGCAAAAATATTTTGATATGTTTATGATTGGTGAGTTTTCTTTCTTCCTTGGGCTTAAAATTGTTCAACTAGATGGTGGTATCTTTATTTCTTGGACTAAGTAAGTTAAAGAGATGTTGAAGAAGTTTGGCATGGAGGATTCCAAACTAGTAAGTACTCCTATGCTAACTGGTTGTCATTTGAGTAAGACTAATGAGTCGCCTAAGGTTGATCAAACTCTTTATAGGTCTATGATTGGATTTTTATTGTACTTGACTACTTCTAGACCCGCTATCATGCATGTAGTGTGTTTAGTCACCAAATATCATGCTAATCTTAAGAAAACTCGTGAGAAAGCAGTAAAAAGAATATTCAGATATTTGAAGGGAAATCCGAGTTATGGTTTGTGGTATAAGAAGAATGATAACTATTATTTGAGTGATTATACTGATGCTGATTGGGAAGGATGTGTGTATGATCAAAGAAGCACCAGTGGAAGTGCAATTTTCTTAGGATACAAATTGTTCTCTTGGTTTAGTAAAAAGCAAGACTCGGTGTCCTTATCAACAACAAAAGTTGAGTATATTGTTGCAGCATCTTGCTGCACCCAAGTGCTTTGGATGAAGCAGACCTTGAAGGATATAAAGGTGGTGTATGATGAACTCATTCCTATATTATATGATAATACTAGTGCAATTAATATTTCCAAGAATCTAATGATCCATTCAAGGACCAAACATATTTCTATCCAGAATCACTTTCTAAGGGAGAAGGTTGCAAAACAAGAAGTCACATTGGATAATGTGCCTACTAAGGATCAAATCGCAAACATCTTCACTAAGGTTCTTTCAAAGGATACTTTTGAGTATCTCCAGTAGAAGTTAGGGGTTATTTCCCCTCCTTTTTCTAACTATATGCATAGATGGTGCATCTATCTAGGGGAAAAATTCATATCATACCCTTGTATCTTGATTGATGTGTGCTACCTCTCAAGGGGAGCAAGTAGTTGGTTGGCTATTACTAATAGGGGGAGTGTGTGCATTTATTGGGGGAGAATGTGTTGTTGTTTCAAATAAATATCTTGGTTCTTTGTCCTTGATGTAAAAGAGGGAGAGTGTGCAGGTGTGTGTTGCCATCAATACCAAAGGGGGATATTGTTGCACATATGTTTGGCATTTTTTGTCATTGACATCAACAATTTGTTTGGGAGATTGTTGCACATATGTTTGAATTTTTGTTTTGATGTACACTCAGTTTGGGATGTCATTGATGTATGATGTTGTGCTAATAGTGATGTTGTTGATATTCACAGTTGGATGTTATGTCTTGTTTAATGACAGTTAAAGTTGTATTGAGTATGGTTGTTGTCAGCATAGATGATATCATGATGACATATTAATATAAGGATTAGAAGCATTAAGATGAAGATTAGAAGTAATGATAAAGTTGGAGAGATGTTGTTGATGGTATCTAGTATGTTGTATGATATCTCTTGTTATTCTTAAGGAAGTATGTGTTGCTACAAGGATGTTCTGGTCTCTGCATGTTGATGAATGTTTCTACTACAGGAAGTTGCTTTGAAGACTATTTGGGAGAATTCTTTGCATTCCTCTACTTTTGAAGATATGGTCTTGTGGTTTGGGATTCAACATTTATGTTATGTGGATGTTGTAATCCTATCTTTTTAGGTCACCTATGTTGTCGAGGAGGTTTCTGGTAATTGTAGTGCGTTGGTAGTTTTTGTTGCTTGTCAAGACTAGTTCAAAAAATTCTATACATTTGTATGTATTGATGTTTCTATTTTTTCAGTTTGGTGAACATGCTCTTAGTGTTTGTGTAGTGTCTTAGTTCAGATTTCATGTGTTGGTGTTTATCGCAAGTTGGTCTATTAATGTTATATCTCATGGTTGTGTACTTTGTGCTTCTAAGATGAAGTGTTACATTTATGTTTGGTTTGTGGTGACTGTTTGTGGCTTGACAGTATGAAATAAGTATATGGAATTATTGTTGGATGTTCATATAATGTCCCTTTGTGGTCTACACATTAATGGTTGATCTCTTTGGTGTTGCACATTATTTTGAGTTGGTTTTCTGGGTAATTTGTGGATGTCTAGTCGCCAGGGCTTGCTCTCTTGATTACACTATGTGCTTGGGGGTTTGTGCCAGAAATTGAAGTTGTGTTAAGTTGTGTTTGGGTCTTGACCTATCTTTTTGTGAACCTCTTTGAGTAGATTTAGTTGAAAATATGTTTTTGGGCTACTGGTAATGTGCTACACGTTTTCTTGTTGCCGACTTGGGATGTTGTGTACCAATGTGTTTAATATTTGGGATCACATTGGAATATGTCATAAGATTATTTTAGGTCCTCTTTATCTCCTAGATAGGATTGTATTATGTTTTGTAGCTGACTTGTTGAGATTATTGTTTATCTTCTATTCTGGCTAACCTAATCAATGTTTTGAGATCTTGAGGAGGATACAAATGAAAGAACTATGAGCATAATCATAACCTAAGCTAGACATGATTAAACATACAAGAATTAACCAAGATCTAACTAGTTAATTCAAGCTCCTAATGAAATTCTTGAAAATGTTAAACTAAGAAGCCATTAAACATGAAATAAACTGAAATGCTTAAAGGAAACCTATTCTACTGCATCAAACCTCATCCAATTGGTGGATTGGTGTTGAATTTATGTGGAATGTTAGCCCTTTTCCAATTCCTTGGTTGAAACAATCTTGAAGATGGATTTCATTGATGAAGATTGATGAAAATGGATGCAAAGCTTAACTTAAATAGATGCTAAATGATAAAATGCTTATGAAGAATTCTCTAAAATTCACTATAGTGTAGTTACTCTAAATGAATGTGGATCCTTTTCTCATAGAAATGTGGATTATTTATAGGAAAAAGATTTGAATCAAAGGTCAAGATTGAATTGATCAATCAATGGATGAAAAAAAATAAGAGGAGTTGACATGGATTAAGAATCCAATCAATGGATGAGATTGCAAGTTGACAAGGATTGAGGATTTCAATCAATGGCTCAAATTTATTTGAAGAAGCACAAATCCTAACTAATTCAGGAGGAATTTGAAAATCATGTCTATTTAGGAGGGAATTGGAGTGGAGGAATATTCTTTTCCAAGTGGGAGGATGAAAGTAATTAGTTAATAAAATAATTAAAGCATTATTTAATTGTGCATGATGGAGGAGATTAGGAATTTCATTAAACAATTAACTTATTTAAAAAAAGGTAAATTAATGACATTCAATTAAATAATTAAGATTATTTAATCAAGTGAGAGGATTCAAGGAATTCAATTAAATAATTCACATTATCTAATTGAATAGGATGGAAATTAGCAAGAAAGAGGATGAATTAACTTGATAAAATTGATTATCTAATTAATAGATGAAAGTGCTGAATTTAATTAAACAATTAATAATATTTAATTAAATGGATAAAAAAAGGTGAATCAAGATGAAAATAGTGTTAGTAATCAAAATTCAGATGTGCAATATTGATCAAGATAATTTTAAGTGTCTACAAGAATAAATCAATCGCAAGGAGAGTGATTTTGTGGTGGTGTGTGAGTATGGAATGATGCAGTGAGTTTTAGAAAAGAAAGATCGGATAATTTTTAACGCCTTCATTAGAAAAGTGTATTGTTGACATATATTATAATTTCCAAATCTTGATGTATCCTGCTAGATCAAACAACGAGTCTTCTCAGCAGGTCCTTGTAATTTGTATCTTTCCCTAGGTTTGTGTGCCTGAGTACTACGTCTTTTTATCTTGCCCTAAGTTTGTGCGCCTTATCTTGCAATTCCTTCAAGGAGCAGTGTGCTTCCTTAGGTAGTGAGCCTTAAAAAAAATTGTAATCTTTGTAAGCAGTGAGCTTCCTATATTGTGAGATTTCTCGCCATGGTTTTTCCCTTCTTGGGTTTTCCACATAAATCTTGTAGTGTCTTACGCATGTGTGTCCATTGCCTTATCTCTCATTGCTACTGATTTGATCATGTACTGCTAATTTGTTTATAAGTTGTTGACCCTGTTAAAAGTTTGAATTTGCATATTGTTGAAGGGTTTAAATTTTTTGAAGATACTGATTCACCCCCGCCTCTCAGTATCTAGGAGCACTTTCAACACCTATTTCATTGCATTAGGTCATAGTTTTTTAAAATTGGAAAAAATGACAAATTTCTTTGTATCAAACCTAGACTTTTATAGTCTCAAATCTTCGTTTATTATAGAATTTGTCAAAAAGTTCAAAATCTCATACCTCTAGTCTAGGGTGCTAGAACCCTTGAATTGTCTATTTTTAACCAATTTTTAGGTACAAAATTCTATTTATATTCACTATGTAATCCTGAAACTTGTTTCTAAAAATCGTGTCTATAACAAACCTAATTTTCCAAGTTTGATCATAATTCATCTTAAGAAGAATATACATAAAATTGAACCTTATAATTAATGTTGTAATTAGTCTCTTGGAGAAAGTGCAACAATTTGATCATGTCAGATCTCTCTTTATAAGTTTTCCATACATATGATGAATCTTTTAGTAGTGATGATTTTGATAAATTATATGAATCCCTTGATGATTTCATCTCATCTAAATCATCCACTAAGACTTAAAAAGTTTGAAAATGTCAAAGATTAATAAACAAAATAGATTCAATAACACCACAACTGATTATTTACCCTCCTTTGTATAAACCATAATCACAACATCAAATTGTGCTTGTTATTGGACCACCTTCAAACAAAAATAAATCTCCTAGTTATATATTAAAATTTTCAAGTTAATTGACTCAAAATAGTCACATACAACAAGATTCATCACAACACATCATTAATTTGTTCATACATACAACACAATAAACAAAAAAATAGCAGAGAAAATGTTGATCATTCATTTTTCAATCATATTCCTGTGGTCTATTGTCCCTCTTGTACCTCATTTTCCTCAACATAATGGTAAGGAGTATGATATTGTTGAGTAGCTTCATGCTACTCCAACCAATATTTCATCATGGGACTTGATTCAAATGCCACCTACCTATCACAACATGATCCAAGAGACTTTGCAAAAGATTGTTGTGGTAGCTTATACTAAACCAAATGATATAGAAACCTTACTTGAGCATATGAATTCAATGAATTCATACATTATTTTCCATCAAAGTGAATTACCCCCATCAAAACTCAAAAGCAATATGATTCATTAATGATATTTGTGGTCATTAATAAAACAAGGGTGAGGAATACTCTTATTGATAATGGGTTAGGGCTTAATGTTTGTAGAATTGATCTTTTAAATAATCTTGGTTTGGATAAATACCTCATTCAACCTGATGCCTTATCTATTCATGGTTTTGATAATGTTGCTAGGAAACCATTGGGAACAATCACATTAGCTATTAAGGTAGCTCTCGTAGTTTTACCTAACCTTATCCATGTCATGCCAGATGCTCTATTATATAATCTTCTCCTTGGAAAACTATGGATTCATGCTATGGGAGGAACTCCTTCCATCCTTCACCACATAATGAAGTATACATATAACAACAAGGTTTTAACCAAATTTTCTCATCAACATTATAAGACTTTTGCATAATAGCTCACAATTTGATTCCAAATGTATCTCAACCTTATGTTTCACTACTTTATATTTTTATGCATAGTTTTTTGTTTACTATTTTGTAAGTCATTATTTATAGTATATTTGCTAGTATCATCTCTCATGTTAGTCAATTAGAGATTAATTAGGCTTCTAGTTCACTATTAAATATTTATTTGCATGATGTTACTTACACAAAAATGGAAAAGAAATATGCATATCTTTTCATTTTGTTTTAGAAAGATGTGAGAAAAGGGACCATGAGCATGCACATTGTTTCCAATATTTTGCGTCATCTCTAGTCCTATAGGACTAATGGGATTTTACCTAAGGAATCAAGATGATTAGATGGGAAAGGGGAAACCTCAAGATTCATAACATTCACGACTTCTTGCAATTGTGAAAAAATCTTCATGCATTATTACAAGTCAAGATGGATCTCTTAATAAAATTATTCAATGGATGAAAATAAGGTCATGTTCTCATCAACAAAAATGGAGGGAGGAAAACTAGCTATATTAGGGTGATAATAGGGAAGAGGACTAGAATTATAAGGTTTGTCTCTATGGAAACAATGAATAGAAGGCATGACCTATAGAGGATTATAAAAGTAAAGGAACAAAGAAAAGGGTACTAAGGAAATAAAAATGCAAGATGGGAAAAGAGAAAAAGAAGGAAAAGAAAAAAGATAATCTAATGCGCACATAAGTAAATAAGTGTACTATGAAAATAGAAATGAATAAGATGCAAGCTACTCTAACACATGAAATTAGAAGGAGATCTAGCATGATACATCTAGGATCATCAAGTGAAAGAAACGAAAAAGAAAATTTGAATGTATGTGTGTATGTTAAAATAGTACAAACTCAAAATTTAGATAAAACTAACTAGCCTAGTTTAAAATTAAATTACCTACACAATAGATAGGACTAGCTAAAGACTAGAGATAACAGTAAGAAACATGAACTAGGAGATGAAAGCGTGTACTTGCAAACTTTGAGTAGGAAATAAATAATAAATAAAACAAAGTAATTATATACACTTAGAATTTTTTGAATAGGATTAGAATGTAGTTGGGAAATAACTAGTCCAAATTTGCAAGCAATAATATACAACGTGAAATGTAATAGACTTTCTATGAAGGTATAATGAGCTAGAACTAAAAAGTGACACATATGGCCTCAAGGAATATTAATAAGTAAATAAAAATATTATAATTTGCAAGGTGTGTGAAACCTAATCCTAACAATTTCTATTATTGTAGATATAAGCACTAAACTTTTAAAATTAAAACTCAAATTAAATCCCACTAAAATCCTTCTACTAGTTGTTGTGAGCTAACCTAGCACACATTTTTGTTGATTTATGTGTTTGATTGTTATAGTTAATAATATCCATAACTCCTTTTTAAAATAATTTTGGAATGTAAAAATAACATTTGGGTCAAAGAGCTTAAAGGAGGATCTATTTTGAATTATTTACTTGTGACATCATCCTAGGCACTATTGTATGCTTGTCTGCTATTTTCAATCTTCTATTTAAAACCATAAGTTAGTTTTTCTAAGGGTATAACTAAGGAGAAAAAGACCCTCACAATTGGAGAAATCCATCAAAGTTGTTTCTAAACACCACCAATCCTTAACAAGATCAAGATATTAGAAAATTAAGGTGAGGAAATCCCAATAGTTCATTTTATACCAATTCATACTCATATGTATAGATTTAGGTTTATACACCATTTCAATGGCATATGTGTAGAGCTAAACCAAAGTAACACATAATTAGCTCATAAATTCTAAGAGACTTGTCATGTAAAGCCCTAAAAATTGAAAACCTTTGGAAATTAATTTATAACATATTTCTATCATCAAATTTAGATCTAAGTATTAAATTTAAATTTATTCAAATTCTACATTAATTTTTTCTTTAATTATATATACAAATATATGTACATGTACATAGACATGCATACATACACACATACATGTATATATATGTAACAGTAAATTTTTTACATACCCATGCATATTCCCATTTAATTTTTAACCCATTTTTATAGAATATAATTACATATTAACAAATGACACACCCTTGTACAAATATTTACTCATTATTAACCCTTTATCCATCCCTATTTGTGCATATTTCCATGCATTTAACCTTATCCAAACCCTATCTAATCTTACTCTTCTATGTTCTCCATTACTATTCAATTATTATGATGATTATTATTCCTATATCCATATACACACTCCCCAACTCATAAGTTATACCTTCCTATCATGGGTTAGTCCCATAATGCACAAGTTTTCCCCATTCCATGCATAATTGACTTATTAAATTCAAATTTTAAAATTTAAAATTCGTCAACTCCTTCCTTTGATCCAACTTGGTACTTATTTGTATGATTTATTGTTGTATTATGGTATTCAAAAGGGCATTCAATGTGTAATTATTTTATAATTTGGAAAAAGAAAAAATTAAACCTATAAACCTAAATTTGATACATCAAGCCCCAAACCCTATACCTTAAACTTGAAATGTCAAACATTATGTTAAACTATAGGTAATATCAAACTCGAAACCTAAAATAAGTATTTCAATTGATCATAAAGCATAAATTCTTAAATATAAAAATAGTATAAACTACGTAGAGACATCCTAAACCTAGGTAAACCCTAAACTGTGCATCATCAATCCAAAACCCCAACACAAAATTAAGTTCACAATCCATATATTTTCCCCCCAGTGTTCTCCTAACCATAAATCAAGAAAATCACATATTATACATTGAATTCTATATCCTCAAACCTAAACCAAAACCCTAGATGATGTACTATACCCTAGGATTATTTACTAGTAAACCTCAAAACCTAAACCAGCAACTTAAAATTATCTATATATTGACATAGTTATTTACCCAAACCATTAATTGAGTGTCTATATTTAGGCTCACTAGGTGTCAACATGCACATAGTATTTACTTGTAAGGTCCCTAGGTATCATTGAACACTTCCATTCTAAATCAAGTGCATTCTTTAAACCATGAACATAAATATCATATGATAAACTCCAAACTGTACATCTGAAGTTTGAATCATAAAAACTAGACTAATCCAGAGGTGACACCAATCTTGAAACCAAAAAATATAATCCCCATTATTCATAGACCATAAACCTTAGAATATAAAAATGGTATGAACCAAGTAGAGACACCTTAAACCCTACATCCCAAACCTAAGTAAACTCTAAACCCTGCATTATAAACCCTAAAATCCTAACACTAAACTAAGTTCATAATTTGTATTTACTCTATTTCTCCTAGTTTTAACCAAGTAATAAATCAAAGAACCACTTAGTATAATTTAAACCCTACATATTAAAATTTGAAAACAAACCCTAGGATTATTTATTAGTAAAACTCAAATCCTAAATCCCTAACTCAAACTCTATTTAACCTCAATCCCTAAACCATAAAGAATAAGTTATTTAGGTGTGTACATGTCCCAAACATTTTACACTAAACCTAAAATCATATAAACCATTAAAATTAAATCCCATAAACTCTAGAGAGCCTAAACCATTGATTTAAATTATTTTAGAAGAACCCCTTATTACTTTAAATTATCACTCTTTCATTTTAATATACCTATATATTTGATAAGAATAACTACTCAATATACAACAACTCCCTATATTAAAAAAGATATATGGAAGATTCATGATATAGAAGATCCCTTCTCTTCATATACCAAACCTTATAATATATTTTATGGTATGTAGAAGTAGATATGTATGTGAGAACAAAGTAGTACACAAGAGAAAATTGACACTAAAAGAAATAGAAATGAACATCCCATATCTATTTAAGGCCTAAGTATTGGATTATTGGATTCACAACAACCCTCACTTCACTAAACCCTTTCTAGGGAATCTATCTTAGCTAAAAAAATATAGATGAATAGAAACAAAAATTGAAAGAGGTCTCTAAGAAAATAAAGAGATAAAAGAAGAGAGGGAATAATATAAAAAAAAATTCTAGTAAAATTTGATGTAGCTACCTTATTGATCCAAGGGACATCTATAGCCCTTAAATATACCTTTGGGAGGATCACTTCTTGAAGTATGAGAGGTAATCTTGTTGTATGTTGAATTTGATGCAATGTAGAAAGGGCTCAAAGGAAAAAAATAAATATATAAAATTTAGAAAATATTTAAATTACATATTGCATAAGTAAGCTAAAAATAAAAATTATACATATATAAATAAAAAATTTCAAATAAAATGGGGCAGAAAATGGTAACCCCGAACCTACAAGATGTGGGAGCGTGTTGAGGAATGAAGATGGAATACTCTTAGGGACAGTGGCTGCACTTCCATCGGGAAATTAGACCAATCATAATGTTGAGGTGGAGCCTACATTTACAAGTATAAAATTTGTTGTGGACAGGGGATATACCAAATTATGGGTTGAAGGCGATTCTTTAAACATAGTTAATTATCTACGTGGCACCCATAAACCTAGTTGGAATTTGGAGCAATTAATTAAAGATAGTATAATCATGTTAAGTGCTTGTGAAGAGACCCATATATCTCACATCTTCTGAGAGGGCAACTCATTGGCAATTTTTTTTGCTAATGAGGTTGTCAGATTGAATGAGTTTCATGCATGGGAGGAGGGAGAAATCCTTCCCAAGAAAGCTAGGAGCTTAATGAGAAATGATGGTGTGGGCTGAGATGATGCGATGGTGGCATTTCAGCCTAAGTACCTTATTCTGACTCACACACTTTGTGGGTTTCATTTGGATTATTGGAATTCATTTGAACGATTATTGCAAGGTTTTACCTCTACTGGTGTCTGAAGAAATGGGTGGCGATAGAAGTAGAATTGAGCTGCACTCTTGCGCGGGTATGAGGAAGAAAAAAAAGCTATGGAAGATTCTGCACCACGGGAGTTTTACATCATTTCTAGAAAGATTGCATGGGCACGACCCAAATGCCTCGATGGATTTTGTTTCCTGCTGGCATAACTATAAGGTTCAGATAAAGGGTCTGGAAGTGGAGGTAAATGAGGAGTTGGTTGCTTCTGTGATAGGGATGTCAATGGTTGGTCGTAAGTTTTTCAAGGACAAGAAGAGTAATGAGGAAGCAATGGCCCATTTTTTCAAAGATGACGAGAGGAAGAAGTTGATTAAGATGGAAAGCTGGGGCTATGAGCGTAAGTCTCCCAAGAAGATTTAGGTAGAGGTGGATGAGGTAATAATGCATTATGTGACATTGGAAGGTAGGTTTGCTACTATTATGGGTCACCATTTCACTCTTTTAAATCACTTTAGACACAGATTGTTTGTTTCATTTCCATTTTTCCTACTATCGTCCATGTAGAGTTCAGTGTACATGCACATTTAAAAAATAGGAAGGCTTCAGTCCTCCATCAGGGTCTCATCCTTTTAATCATGGAGCATGTTAAGTCTCTTCTCCCTGCCCTTGCTATTAAGGGTAAGGAGAAAACTTTGAGTGAAGGGTCTAATTCTTCTAGTTTGGATACCAAAAATGCCAAAGATGAGAAGTGGGAAGAAGAGGATGATGATGGTCCTTTGTCCCCTAAGGCCACCTCCTCGAAAAAAAGGAATAAGGGTAGCCTTAAAAACAATCGTGTTATTAAGCGCCTTATTCTCTCTGATAGCAAGGATACAAAGGTGGGTTCAAATGATTCCTCTCCCAGGAAGGTGGAAATGGTTGTTGGTCGGGCTGAAATTGATGATGGAGGTAATAAGGAGGGTTTGCAAGAGAATGTGCCAGTCTCGAAGGCCAAGGAACAGTCGAGGAGGTCGTCCAAATGCATTGCCAAGATGAAAAACCAAGTATCAAGTGTTCTTGCTAAGGATGATAAGGTGCCAGGTGAGGAAAATGCTACTGGAGAAAAGGCGATGAATATTAAGGACTCACTAGTTCATAACTTGACCAATGATTCTTTGCAGGATGAAAACAAGGGTCAAGATGAGGAAGACTCTGAGAAGATGAACACTAAATTGGAACCCCTAAAGGTAGATCCCCTTTCTGAGGACTTTTCTTTTTAAATGATGAGTCTCCCTCAATGTTTGAGTTGTTGGACATGGCAAGGGTTGGGGCCACTGGAACTTTTAAATTGGCTAAGTGGACTCTTTAGGAGTTTAATAAAGTTAACATTAAAATTAAGGATTTGAAGGAGAACTTGAAGAATGTGTCGAAAAGCTTAGTGTCAGACATTCTGATTGACAAAATTGTGAACCTAGAGGGTTCATTATAGGATTTCAAATCTCTGTGTGATGATCGGTTGGCTAGGTTAGAAGCCAAGGTTGCAGGTACTAATGTAGAAATTAAGAAGTTGCTACATGTGTGCCCTATTTCTATTAAAAATAGTGCAGACTCCTTGGAAGTCTTGTTCAAAAATATTAGTGAATTAAGGGAGGATTGGTTGTACTTCTCTAAATTAATGGAGAAGAAGCATGTCACTATAGGCAAGGGAAAAAAGGGAGCGAAAGATGATACCAAAGGCCCTATTGCTAAAGGGTCAACTGATTGGAAAATATCCTTTGAAGTTGAGAAGAAGGAGCTTCTGGACATGATTGATCTGCATAGGATCCAGGAGCTTGAGGTGGCCAACAACTTAAGCAGCATGAAATAGTGTTCGGTTCTCTTTATCTGTTGTTTTCTTTCTGTTGGGTCTTGGTTTTCTTTTTGTTGTTTTATTGTTTTGTTGTTGTTGAGTGTTGTTGTTGGTTTACTATTTAATCTTTCAATCAACACTCTATCTGTCTTGTTTTCTTAGTGATGGTCTGCTGCTGGTATCTTTATATCAATCTTCTTAGAAAAAATTTGTATATCAAGTTGTAAAGGGTTTCGGGTCCCTTCAAAACCTATTTTTCTCGTATAATCAAAACAAATTTCAAATATACATACCTAATTATGAAATCACTAAGATGTCATGAAAAGGTAATTAGTTTGGTCTAAACACTAAAAATTGAGATGTCTAAAACATTTTCTTCAATTATTCTTAGTTTTTAGATGATATGAAATTTGAAGGAACCTAATAAAAATGGAGGTTATTCTATTTTTGGCTATTCATATGAAATAGGTTTGACCCAAGATGGGTTGGGGTGAAGATGGTTCAACTTAATATGGTTTATCCAAGTCATCTTTAACCAAACATGCTTATGTGTTGTTTTGGTGACAATTTCCTTTGTTGTCTAGTTTAAGTTGAAATATATTTTTATGCTAATTTTGACAAATTTGTACATGTGCAAATGACATTTTCAAAAATGAGAAATACCCTTCCATAGAACTCACTACACAAATTCAAAAAATGTAAATTTTATTATTATAACTTTATTTATTTTTTGTTTTAATTTTAATGGCAAGTGGGTCATGATCCTAAGAGTCGGCTTGATTATGTTAAAAAATAGTAGAAATTATTTTAAAAGTCTAAAAATTTATCACACTAGAGGAGAGAGACCCAATCAAATTGTTTTTTTTATTATTTTCAATAAGAGCATAAAAATATTTGACATCTAATAAAATTCTCTATTTTTAGCATGTGCAAAATTTAAATATTTATTGCAAAATAACCATTTATCAAAATTCAATTTCTTTATTTTTCCATGCACCAAAGTATCAAGTTCCCAATAAGAAAAAAATGAAATTTGTTACAAATTTACTGATGTCTTGTCTACCTCGCTTTTTGACTTTTTTAGCAATTCAATACTACTATTAATTTTCTAAAAAATATCAAATTAACTTTTTTAATTTAAAAAAAAATATAGTTTATGTTTATTATTTTTTGAAGAATATAATTAAACTATATTTAAATATCAACATTTCATTAGTTTACACTATTTCAATATGTGAAACATATATACTGATTTTAGGTGCTTCAATCTAAAATGCTAAAAGTTGTTGCCCTTTTCCTTTACAAAATGGTGACACACTATATTGATTTTACCCTATCAAAAAACCTACTCATTGCACATATTTTCTCTATTTTACAAGATCATATGGAGCATTTATACCAAAGGGTAGGATTTCACAAATAAATTAAGGTGGCTTCATTACTTTACATAAACTACATATCCTTTCATGTCCAAATACATACTTCTAATGCATGGTTATGAGTGGTCACATACTTTCAAATATATGTTCATTTAAGGTTTTACATGCATCTCAAAGTGGTGGCAAAATATAATTGTGAAATTTACACACCCATACTATATTTAGATTTAGTTTTGGACACATTTTAATAGAATGTATAAATACAATTACATATCAATAAATGGTGCACTCATGTACAAAGTTGGGTTCATTCTTTAATCCTTTATCCATCCTTGTTTATACATATTACCACACATTCAACCTTATACCATCCCTATTTAAACTTCTATACATTCACTATTGTAATTGATTTATTATGTAGGTATCATTACACATATATCCATACACTCATTCCCCACCTTTTGTCCTAGATAAATCTCATAGTACATGGGTTCAGCCTTGCACCACTTGGAATTGATTTCCAAAATTCAAAAAACTTAATTCAAATTTTGTTGATTCTCACCTTTTTTGGTAGTTGTCATGAGCTAACTTGGTACACATTTTCATATAACTAATTACCATGTCTTGGTATTTAAATATATTTAATGTGTAGTTAACACATAAGTTGAAAAAGGAAAAAAAAATCAAGAGCATAAGTTTGAACCTTTCTAAGAAAATTTTGACTTCGAGTACTAGAAGGAACCCTAATTCCAATCAAAGTCATCTAGGACACCTAGATTCTTAAGAGTGTTGTCTTAGGTAATCATCCACGATCATAAAGTTGGCCCAAAGATGGGGTCAACCTAGAAGAACACGACCCTTGTGATCCAACAATCTTCCCAAGATTTTTTAATACCACTAGTCCTTACGTCTTAGCAGACATCAAAATTGAAGCAATATCAATTTCAATAGTCCATAGTTAGCCAAATCAATCTCATGCATTACAAAGTGATTCCACTTATCAATTCATTTCAATAAAGCATGGACTTGATCCCATACAACAAAAATTTGACCTACACAACATTTTACAATTGTTCAAAACCTAAGACATTCTTTAGAATAAGAGTTGATTTCTTAATCATCAATGAGTAGAATATATATATATGTATGTATGTATACAGACATTCCAAAATCTAAATCCCTAACCCTCTTCATTTAACTTCCTAATATTATAATTATCAATTCTCAAATGAATTACTTAACTCTAAATTAATTATGGTTCATATGTGTATGTTTATTTTAATTAGTCTAAATTTAAGTAAAATGGATTTTAGTCTTTTACAATACCCATTTTACATAAATATAATATATCTCAAGAATAGAATTTACCAATAAAAGAGAAACATTTAATCTTTTGCAGAGGAGGAAGTAACATCATAGACACTATTAATAGTAGGTTAATAAACTTTAATAAGATTGATACTTGTCCGTGGTAAATTTTTTTATAAATACAATTGAATAATATAGATATTAACATAGTAAATTACAATATTATAAAAACTGTCTTAAATAGAAAAATATCATCAATTATAGACATTACAGCACTCTATCGTTCATGGACAAGAGAGGCCCAGTTTATATCTGTGGATGAACATCTCCAGACACCGTCCAATCTGAGCCACAAAATATAAAAATATCTGGGCCTGCTTTTTCTCCCACTCAACCATTCTCAGTTGGTAATCATATTTACTGATTTTTAAACTCCCCCATTCAATAACAGGTGGTGTGAGCTTTTTTTAAAAGGTTCCTTTGAAATTAAAAGTAATTCCTTACTTGAGTGGAGGGGCAGGAATTTAAAAGAAAAAAATTACGTCTATTTCATTTTGATGTAATAGTTAAACTTCCTGAAACAACCAAAACACTTCAATTGTTATATCTAAATATTGACATGAACAAACACAGGTACTTGTAAACATTCAGTTTGATAAGTGGTTTAAAATCGACAATAAAAATTGTACATTCGATCAAAAGATGACAAAGAGATCTTTAATCCTTTCATTTTTCTTTATTCAATCTGTTGTAGAACTTTTCTATCAAAATTGAAAAAACGTTATTTTCTTTTTTAATGTAAATGACTCTTCAAAATTTAAATGGGAGTAAAAGTTATTGTTACTTACCTCTTTTATTAGAAAAAAGACAAATAAAAGTCTTATGTAAAAAACCTTTAAGTTTACGAAGGGATAAAAAGGAAATTATGTCATTTAAATATAACTATTATTTGGAAAAAGTTTTTGAAATAAGTGATTACTAGCAAAGAATGATCTCAAGAGATAAACAAGAGAAAATAATTGATTATATTCATTGAGATATGGAAGTGTATAATAGTTTGAAGAACTGCCATTTGAAATATTACCAAAATCATGTATGAAATGCTTGGAAAGCATAGAATGTTAATTTTGATCGGATAACATTTAACAATTATATCATCACTAGAAACTTAACGTTCTCTTTGCATACGAGTCAGACATCAACCAAACATCACCAACATCCATTAGACACTTGTTCCTCAAAAAGAGGGTAGTCCACCCCATTCTCTATTATTACACTTACTTTTGTCATGTGAGCAATAGTAATCTATCATTTTGTCTAATCAACATGAGAATTGAATGTGTGAATCATTTATGAATCATGCATAGTAGGGGTGAGTCATATTTGGAGCATACCCACAAAGAAATGAAGGCCAATAAAAAATGCAAATAAATGAGATTCTACCCATGGAAGAAACAAATAAAACACACACAAATTCTATTATATCTAGTGATCTTGAAAAGTCATTTAATGATAGAATTTTTGTGAATGCTAAAGGAGGAAATTCTAAGGAAAAGCTTGAGGTAACATCTAAACCACCAATAATTGGTGTTGCGCCACAATTATAAGTAAATAAGGTCTCATTTGAACCAAAACTAAATATGACACTTACATATGATGTCATAATCTACAAACCTAAAAAATAATTGACAAGTAGGAGGTCCCTCGAGTTCAAATCAAAACAATTAAAAAAATCTAGACAAAGATGAAATAAGTGTAGGAGAGTTCTAACAAGCATGAATGGTCTACATAAATATTTTGTTTATCATTTGATTGCTATGAGTAGATAGAATCAATGATATGCTATTTGTAGTTGAAATTATGCCAGGGGTTGAATTACTCTTTTGTGCTTGTCAATTTTGATGTATGATGTCAATGCTTATGAAATATATGTTATGCTTTAAACGATATATTATAATCATGTTAATATTATAACTAATCTTGTATTTGATCTTAATTTATGCCCACCCTTGTATTCTTTAGATGTGAGCTTGTAATTGTAATAATTATTTTATCTTGCATATTGGTATAAAATGAATGTATGTGCATGTAACATGATTGAGGTTGCCAAACTTCATTGCAATCAAGACAAGATACTCCTCATTTTGTAAGAGATTATTGAATACAATAAGGAAACAATGAAGAACACAACGATCACCATTCTGGTGTTTTGACAGGAGATTAAAAGTTTCCATTATAAGCATGTCATGGAAGATCATTCAAAAGCCATCTACCAGTTCAAGGAAAAAAGGTAATTTATTGTAGAGATTGTGTCACCTGCTTCTAAGAACAACACAAGAAAGAATAATTTGAAAGCTTTGTCTTTTGAAGAAAAACTTCATTTTCTCACCAAGGAGTGATAGGCAATGAAAGGCCTCCACCTTCTTGGAGAACAGTTATTGGTCTTGTCTGGTTGCTCATCCTATTTCTTTTTTTTGCTAGCTATTTATTTTTGGTTTTTTGTCTCTTTTCTTTAGCTTTCTTGTTGTCTCACCACTTGTGAGACTCTTTTTCTCTACCTTAATGGTTTCTATGTAATGGGTTTTGGTCCTTCCCAATTTATCTTTTTTTTTAGACTGTAGGAATCGGTCGGGTATCCGTCCCCCTATAACTTGCAGTGCGCCTAGAAATTTTTTTTCACGTGACCAGTGACGCTGGCGCGACACACCCTCTGGTACCACGAGGATGGTGGGGAGACTAGACCTTGTGACCTCTTGCCTACAACAAGATGTTTTAACCAATCGAGCTAGGCCCACCACCCCCTTCCCAATTTATCTTAATCAAAACATGATTGATAAGTTTGTTCTTATGTATTAAATAGTTGAATTTGCTCTTATTTAAAAATGAATTATTTAGGTGAATTAAGTATTGGGTTGTGTTATCAAAATGCATTGAAACTATCTATTGTATTATATCCTTTTTTAGTTACGATGCATAAAAAATTAGGCTCTGAATTATGCTTTAATAAAAATATTAGACTAGACTTGTTAGCCATGTCAAGAGAAGTAATTTGTAGTTGATATTCGTAATGATGAATCTCGGTGTTTGAATTCAATGTTATTGGGTCCTATTATTTATAATTGGAACTATCTATGTTTGGGATAAGATTCATTTCATGTTAATGTATGTCATTATATGAGTAAGTATTTGCTTATCATCTTATTTGGGATTTAGCATGTTTGAGCAATCTTGTTTGTGAGATGTATAGGTTTAATTTTCTTATGAAGTTGTTATGAACTTGAAGCTATATTTTTTTATCATTTGGTTGCTATGAGTAGATAAAATCAATGATATGATATTGTGTAGTTGAAGTTATGCTAGAGGTTGAATTACTCTTTTATGCTTGTCACTTTTGATGTATGATGTCAATGCTTATGAAATTTATGTTATGCTTTAAATGTTGCTATGATTATGGAGTAGAATCATTAGTTTATGTTGTGCATTGGACTCTGGGAAGTGTTAAGACCTACCATAGATGGTTGTGGTGTACGAGGTAAATGGGTATGCTAATGAATAATACAATTTTGGATTAAAATGAATCCTCCAATTTATGTGAATTAATGCATGTTGATAGACCTTAAGTGCAAGTAAACGTTCAACTTAAACCATTTCTAAACAACATTTGATTTGAGGTGGTTATGTCTTGTCTCCACTCTAGCATGCTATAGGTTTGTTTATGCTTGTCTTGGTTTGCATGACCTCATCTCTACCTTTTAAGGTTAAGTTATCCACCCCTTTGGGTTGGTTTGTATGCAATCAACTAGTCAACAATCTCATTGGTTGAGGCTTGTATTTCCCTATTTCACCTACCCTTTGAGGAGACAATCCTATTCAATGGATGTCATTTCAATGTCTTCTCAAAGGTCAAATGTGTCACCTTAGAATGTGTAATGTATTGAGTGTTGCTCTCATTCTATTCCTTGTGTTTGCAAGATAATAAGATTACAGTGGACTAGTGTTTGATCTTCATTTCAGAGGAAACTCTACCCTCTTATATGAGTGTCATGGTGACTTTGTCACATGAAATGGTTAATTTTTCATGACATCATCTCTACCTTTTTTAAGTTATCTACCCCTTTGTGTTGTTTTATATACAATCAACTTGTCGACAATTCAATTGGTTGAGGCATGTATCTCCCTATTTCACCTACCCTTCGAGGAGGTAATCCTAGTTTATGGATGTCATTTCAATGTCTTCTCAAAGGTCAAATGTGCCACCTTGAAATATGTAATGAATTGTGTGTTTCTCTCATTATGTTCCTTGTCTCACTATTTCACCTACCCTTTGAGGAGGTAATCCTAGTTTATGGATGCCATTTCAATGTCTTCTCAATGGTCAAATGTGTCACCTTGGAATGTGTAATGAATTGAGTGTTGCACTCATTCTATTCATTGTGTTTGCATGAAAATAAGATTGTTGACTAATGTTTGATCTTCATTTCAAAGGAAATTCTACCCTCTTGTATGAGCGTTATGGTGACTTTGTCAGGTGAAGTGGTTAAGTTTTTCCCTTGTGTTGTCATGCTTTGTGCATTGGTATTGCATACTTTGAGTGTAAATGTTATGACTTTTTCATGTGAAATGGTCAAGTTTTTCCCATGTGTTATCATGCTTGGTGCATTGGCATTGCATACTTTGCTCGTGTAATTGTTTTTTGTCATAACATCTAAGTGTGTCAATGTCACATTTACATTTCAAATAATTTGCTCATTTGTGTTTTAACCATAAATATCTTAAATGAAAGCTTGGGGAATGGGAAATAGTAGTCTATAATACTTCATTTTTTATATTATCAAATTATTAGAAATTACAAATATGTTTTTTTTGTTATCTACATAATTAAATTTGGTACCTTAGCCTAATCATATATATATATATAGTGATGATATGACATTGTTGAAGAATATGAGTTTTCTATTTGAAAGAATGACAAAACATGACAAGTTAATTGTTGTGGAAAATAGAAGATATATCAAGCATGTCATTGGCTCAATTGTCAAACTTTCCTATTAATAACTATTCACTTTTATAATATTTTTAATGGTTTACAAATTGTCAATATTTCTTAATAACAAAAAATGACAAAATAAAAAATATTTTATTTATTTCACCTTTATAATATTTTTAATGATCGACAAATTATCAATATTTCTTAATAACAAAAAAATATAAAATACAAAATATTTTATTTATTTCACCTTTATAATATTTTTAATGGTCTACAAATTATCAATATTTCTTAATAACAAAAAGTAAAAATTAAAAAAAAAATCTTTTATACAATACTTATTTACTGTACTTCTAAATTAATTAATAAAAACATTATACCAAATATTTGTTACAAAATATACCACAATAACGTAAACTATTTGTATTTTACTTTAATAAAATAAATCTATCCCAACCTTCTATCTCAAAAGCGACTGCTAACAACATTTTTTCCCAATACCAATCAAATGTTTCGAAATTTTAACCACAAATGTCCAAATCCTAACTGCAGTTAAGTTAAAATCGAAAAGCAAATGTACAGGTCTTTATCTAATTGAGAATCCCGAATTTGATTCGCGAATGCGATGCACAATAAAGCTGGCAAATGTTTATCTGTTTTAACAGCCAAACTGAAAGTACAAATCTCTGTTTCAACCCTAATTCCTCTGGTTGAAAATTTAGTAATAAAACTACACAATAACCAGAAGAAAAATAATGAGATCTATTTAATAATGCCGAGCGTCTTTCTTCGTTGATCTCCTTTTCTAACATTGGAAAATTAAACATTTATTCCCCCAAAATTAGTCCTCATCACAGATTCACAAGCCGAGAAAACTTGTAAAGCTAAAACAATAAACACAATCAAATCTCCCAGTTTGTACCAGCAATTTTGGATTTTCCGATACCAAAATCATTGTCAGCAATTGCGTTGATTTTGTGCAAGAAGAGCTTGCATTTGCGCCAATTGCTGTTTGAGAGAATTGATCTGGTTATTGTAATTCCGCGCCTGAAGAACAGACTCTGCCTCCAACTCCCCCAGCTGTGAACACAGCCACTCCTCCGCTTCTTCCACAGTAAACAATCTCCTCTTCACCTTCTCGAACTCCGCCATTAACTCCGCTTCGTATCTTTGGCTCTCCTCCACCCGTCTTTGCAGCTTCATATTCTCAGATCTCAGGGCCTCTAATTCTAGCCGCTCTATCGCTGCGCTTGGATCCTCCTTGGCGTTCTTCTTCTTGTATGCCGGCACAATGGAAGGCTGTGAGAAGAAAGAAAAATCAGCAAGAGCAGGAGCCATTATCAATTTCCCCTTCACTAGCCAAAAAAAACTGAAAAGACTTGAGCCTTCGCTTAATGCAGTCAATAAGAGGGGGGCATGGATATATATAATTTCATTATCAACGAAAAAACGTCTACATACAATGAATGTAGTTATCGAATATTCTAAACGCTTTGGCATATCCTATTTTCTCTTTTTTGGGCCACAAACAATTTAAAACGAGATTTAAATTTGACGGTCGCGCTTTTAGTCTTCATTATTATCTTTCGTATGACGGTTGGTCTTTTAATTGAAGTCAATTTTGAAGTCGATAACGAGTCAGCTTGGTCATCTAAGAGTTCAATACCAAATACAAATTGACTTCAATTAAGATACAAGAATGCCACTCGCTTCACCATTAGAGATCATTTTTAGTAGAATGTTTGTTTGAAAGAAAAAAATATTTCATAATCTAGAAAAGTTTGTATATATATGTAGTTTTTTATTTTAATGACTTCAATAACTTTACATTATATCATTGCCTTAGCTCTAATTAACAAAAAAATGATTTTTTCTTTACTAGTTAAAAAAAAAAGAGTTTTGAATAAAATAAGTTATATTGGTCGATCTGTTATTCAACAATTCATGTAAGCATCTTCATTGTCAAATACAAAGAACGCTAAATAGCTAAATGGTAAACAAGGATGCTTCAAAGATTCAAGTTATATTACATTTGCAACACTAAAATATGTATCAATGATATTTTATAGTTATTAAACCCTATAACCAACTCATATAAAATACCTAACATTTAACTAGTTTACCAAATATTTAAGGAACATTGTCATTAGAGATCATGAAAACTACATTAGCCATAAAAAAAATAAAAAATGTTGAGTGAGTATAAAAGAGGCAAACCCTTCAATGTACTAGACAATGAAAATGAATGCACACTGTACAAATAAAAATCAAATTTAGATTCCAGGTGATTAATTTTTAATTTTAAATCAATGGAATCAAACTTAGTACTTCTTGCACCCTGAGTGAGAATCATACCATAAGACCAAATGCCTTTGCATGTGATTTTTTGCCAATTTAATTTGCATACTTTAAATTTAATTTATTTATAACAAACAAAAAGATTAAATCATGCAATGTTAGAAGTTAAAAGACCAATGACTGAATTTCTCTAAGATTTATATAACAAATAAAGAATTAAATATATGTAAGGTTTGATTCACTAACTAGGGGTTCTTGAACATGATTAATAAAGTACCTTTCTCCTACAACGTTAAAACTCAACTTTTTTGTGCAAATACATCAAAATCATTTTTAGAAAAATAATGTTCATTTGACATAGAAGAATTGTAGCTTTCTTAAAAATGATATATAAATAAGTTATATGTAGAAATTCAATTGCTTCAAGTATTAAAGTCTTGTGAAGATTATTGCTTATATATAAAATTACTATAAATGAGAACTAAGTAGTATTAGGATCTTTTTAAATCTAAAGATTTAGAGAAAAAATTAAGATCTATTGTATCTCCCTATTGACCTATCTCTTGAGGAGGTAATCCTAGTGAGTGGATGTCATTCCCAAATCTTTTTGGATGTCAACTATGTCACCTTGGAATGTGTAATGAAGTGTTTCTCTCATTCTATTTGTTTGCAAGAGGCTTTGATTGTGGACTGGTGTTTGATCTTCATTTATGAGGAAACTCTTCCCTCTTGTACGAGTGTCATGGTGACTTTGTCATGTGTCATTGTTAAGTCTTCCCCTTGTGTTGTCATGTTTGGTGCATTGGTATTGAATGCTTTGAGTGTTATTGTGTTTTTCATAGCATCTCAAGTGCGTAGGCATGTAATGTGACTTGTTCATGTGGCATTTGCATTTTGAATAAGTTGTTTATTTGTGTTTTAACCATAGACATAAGCTTAGGAAATGAAAAATAGTATTTTGTAATGTTTTATTTTTTACATCACCAGATTATTATAAATAACAAATGTGCATTTTTTTGTTATCTATGTATTTAAATTTGACGCCTCAGCTTATTCATGTATTTTATTTTGTATTTTCAAAAATAGTATTTTGTAAATGTTTCATTTTTTGTTATCTATGTATTTAAATTTGATACCTTAGCTGAATCATGTATTTTATTTTGTATTTTCAAAAATAGTATTTTGTAATACATTTTTTACATCACCAAATTATTAGAAATAAAAAATATGCATTTTTTTGTTATCTATGTATTTAAATTGACACCTTAGTCTAATCATGTATTATATTTTGTATTTTCATTTTTTATGTTTTTAATGATAAGATGACATTGTTGAAGAATGAGTTTTTCTATTGAAAGAATAGCAGAATATGACAAGTTCATTATTGATAAGTAAGAGCTACATAGTTGAATCCTGATAGCAATATCACAAGTTCATTATTATAGAAAATAGAAGATATATTGTCAAGATTTCCTATTATCAACTATTTCACTATTATAATATTTTAATGTTTTTCTAATATTTAATTATTTCACTCTAATATTCATAAAATTGTCAATATTTTAAAATAATAACTATTTCACCATAATATATGATTCTTAACCTTCTCTACATTTTTTTAAAATATGAATATATTTATCTTTTTAACTTTATAATAATTTAATACACTTATTTCAAAAGGTGAAATTAAAAAAAATCTTTTATGCACTACTTATTTACATTATTTCTAAATCAATTAATAAAATACAATATATTGACTTTTATTCATTAAAAAATACCATAATAACATAGAGTAATCACTACCCATTTTACTTTAATAAAACAAACAAAATAAAGCTAACCCAACCTTTTATCTCAAAAGCGACTCCCATCAACATTTGTTGACTAACCTTGGCGTAGGTGCCAATTGCCATAACCTTTTCACTTAAGTTATCATTTGGCCGGTTAAAAATGAAAAGTGGGGCCTCGTGAATTCTTATTCATTTTGTGGTGAGACTTTTTAAAATATACAACTTATTTTTACATTCTGTCCACACCTAACTATAGTTAACGTAAAATCAAAGCACAAATGTCCAATTCTTAAGTTACTTGCGAATCCGGAAAAAACACCAATGTCCAACTCCTAAGTTATTTGCCAATCCGGAATTTGACTTGCGAATGCGATGCGCAGTAAAGCTGGCAATCGTTTTTCTCTGCTTGAAAATTTACTGATAAAACTATCACAACAACCAGAAGAAAATTGATGAAATCTATTGAATTATGCCGAGCGTCTTTCTCAGGCGTGGGGTCTTCTTCCTTCTTCTCGTTTTGTACATTTGGAAAATTACACATACATTGGTCCCCATCACAACAGATTCACACGCCAAGAAAACCTGTACAACACAAACAATAGACATAATCTCATCTTCCATTTTACACAATACTTTTACAGTTATTGTCAGCAAATGCTTCATTGTGCGCAGGTTTCGCTAAGAAAAGCTTTGCAATTTGCGCCACTTGCTTTTTGAGACTTAAAAATACATATTTATTTCTGAACCAAAAATGTTCAAACCCTAACTATAGTCAAGTTAAAATCTATATGCAAATGTACACACCTTTAACTTATTTGGACCGGAATTTGATTCGCGAACGCGATGCTCAGTCCCCTCTTTTCCTGGCAATTGTTTATCTGTTTAACTGCCAAACTAAAAGTACTGATCTCTGTTTTAACCCTAATTCCTCTGGTTAAGAGCTTACTGATCGAATTACAAAACAACCAGCAGAATACACATGACATCCATTAAATAATGTCGAGCATATTTCAGACTTAGGCTGCTCGCCTTTGATCTCGTTCTTTACAACAGAAATTACACATTCATCCCCCAAAATTAGTCTTCATCACAAATTCACATGCCAAGAAAACTTAACCTATACGATACAAACATTATACGGGATCTCATCTCCCATTCTACTCAACAATTTTAGTTTTCTGATGCAAAAATCACTGTCAGCAACTGCGTTGAAGTGCGCAGGAATCGGCAAGAAGAGCTTGCATTTGCGCCAATTGCTGTTTGAGAGAGTTGATGTGGTGATTGTAATCCTGCGCCTGAAGAACAGATTCTGCCTCCAACTCCCCCAGCTGTGAACGCAGCCGCTCCTCCGCTTCTTCCACAGTAAACAATCTCCTCTTCACCTTCTCCAACTCCGCCATCAACTCCGCTTCGTATCTTTGGCTCTCTTCCACCTGTCTTTGCAGCTTCATATTCTTAGATCTGAGGGCCTCTATTTCTAGCCGCTCTATCGCTGCGCTTGGATCCTCCTTGGCATTCTTCTTCTTGTATGCCTGCACAATGGAAGGCTGTGAAAAGAAAGGAAAATCAGCAAGAGCAACAGCCATTATCAATTTCCCCTTCTCAAATCAGGCCTCAGCTTAATGCAGGCTATGAGAAGGGCAATGGATATATATGAAATGAAATATTTTAATAAGAGATTATGAGATCCAAGAACAGCACAAGTCCATCAGTGAAGAAAAAAGATCCTAAACAATTTAAAATCTTCGCTCGAAATCAGCTCTACCACAAAAAAAATCTAATTGTAATCATCGATTATTGTAGACGCTGTGGCACATCCTATGTTTGCTTTTTATGATGATATTCCGTTCCAAAATGTGAAGGTCAGTCCGTCAAAATTAACTTGCTTGTCAAAAAGTTACATTTAACTTGGTAACGGTGGAAAAAAGCGAGTCTCTAACAAAATAGTTTGTTGCTTTTTATTTTGTATTTTGTATTTTTCTTTGATTCAATAAAAAAAAAAAAACACTTAAATCGTTTGTAAATAATTGCAAAAAAAACAAAGAATTAAATAGTTTTTAAATAATTGCACATCATTAACTAGCAATTGCATTCATAAATAGGCACGCTGATAAAAATAAAAAGTTGTTAAGAGTAATTTTTGTTTTTAGAATGGGGAGGGGATTAATAAACAAAAATGATATAAAATGTATGATGTTGATTAGATGTATTATTTGTAAGATAGAAAGTAGTGAAATCATTTTTATTGTAAAGTTGAAAAATAATTATAGTTAATCAATAAAAAATAAAAAAAACTCAAATCATTTGTAAATAATTGCAAAAACACAAAAAAATTAAATAGTTTGTAAATAATTGCACATCATTAAACTAGCAATTGGACCCATAAACACACACTAATAAAAATAAAAAGTTGTTAAAATAATTTTTGTTTTTGGGGTGGGGAGGGGACTAATAAACAAAAATGATATAAAATGTATGATGTTGATTGAATGTATTATTTATAAAATTGAAAGTAGTGAAATCATTTTTATTGTAAAGTTAAAAAATAATTATAATTAATCAATAAAAAAATCTCTTAAATTGTTTGTAAATAATTGCAAAAAAAACAAAAAACTAAATAGTTTGTAAATAATTGCACATCATTAAACTAGCAATTGGACCCATAAATAGGCATACTGATAAAAATAAAAAGTTGTTAGAGTAATTTTTGTTTTTGGAGTGGGGAGGGGACTAATAAATAAAAATGATATAAAATGTATGATGTTGATTGAATGCATTGTTTATAAGATAGAGAGTAGCGAAATCATTTTTATTGTAAAGTTGAAAAATGATTCTAATTAAAAATCATGCATCATAAGTGAAATTTTCTTCTTTTTAAGATTTAATAGAATTATATTCTATGCATTATGTTTGAAATTTTGAATTTGGTATCATAGCAAATCTCAATATGAATGTATCTAAGAGGGTGTGTTAGAGTTGAAATGCACTTCTAGATAGAATTTGAAAGTTTTCATAATGAAAGGGCAGGTGGCTTAGTGGTCGAAAATCTCACAAGACATAAGTAGTTTCTAAGTTTGAATGCTAGCTTATTTAGTATTCTCATTAATGTACTTGTAATTCCTTACAGAAATAAATATGATCCTTATCATAAAATAGCAAAAAAATAATTATAATTAAAATCTATATAAAAATACCTAAAATAGCTCAAATAACTCTTGTAAGTGATAGTGTACATACACTCTAAGCTCTTGGGATTGAATCTACACCTTCACACTGTTTAGTAATTTGAGCTCGTTTAATGAATTTGTCAATTCATTCAAATTTAGAAAACAAATGGACTCATTAATTACCACTTTTTGGTAGAGATGAAGTGTAAATTTGTTATTAATTATATGATTGTTGAAGAGTATGATCTTTAAGTAGAGTGTAGAGAGATGAAACACCTTGTTTAAAAGACCTATCTTCATAGTATACTATGTTTGCATCATGATTGACACAATAACATGATGAGTAACTAAATAAAAGAAATATCCTCAAAAAAATAGTATTTTAACTCTTAGGTTGTAAATTGACAACATAAATTAAAATAATCTCATTCAATATTTTTAAACAATATGAAAGTTGAGAACAAAATTAATACATCAAAGAATATTAAAGTTGAGAATAAAATTAATATAAAATTACTCAAATTATTAGAAAATATTTTCACAACTGAGCAATCGTTAGGTTCCCAAATACAAAAAAAATAAAGAAAAGTGCATCACTCTTTTGGTGTTGATCAATAGAGGAGGGTGGTGCAATTATTTGATCCTTTGTGCGATCATCGCACATGACAAAGGTTAGTGTCACCAAGGAGATTTTTTTGAGCACGATAATCAAATACATTATGAAATCCTAATCAAAGTTTCCAACTTAATAGACATACCAAATTAATCTGTAACCCATATTATTGCACTTGCTTTCCACCTAAATAAAATCCTTTCACTAGAAGATTAAAAAAATCCATTCTTGCAATGACAATAAAGAAATACATAAATAACATTAAATGAGACAATCTTTCATTGTAAATATTTCACAGTGAAGAGGGGGTTTTGACCATCAAATTTATCTCCAAAATAGCCTTCCCATCTCTGTTATATACTAGGAAGTTGCAAAGGAAGGTATGCAACCATATAATTAATTAAAGAAAAGAAAAATGTAAAACAAAATGTAGAAATGATGTGAATATCTTGTGGAAAAGTGGGGGAAGTGGCTTTTCTTAGGGGTCTATGGTATTCATTCAAATTATGTGAAATACATCTTAACATAATAACTATGATCAATTGTGTTATAAGTTGCAAACAACTTAACAAATTGAAGCTATATGAGAAATAACACCTTTTTAATATGTATAGTAAATTGCAAATATATATATAAATTGAAGCAATTTTGACTTTAATAACTTTGCATTATATCATTTCCCTCTAACTAACAAAAACTTGAAGCTTTCCTCACTAGATAACAAAAAATGAAATTGTTGAACAAAATAGGTTATATTGATTGATCTATTATTCAATAATTCATACAAGCATCTTCATTGTCAAATATAGAGAATGCTAAATAGCTTTGGTAGACAATGATGCTTCAAAAGATTCAAGTTATATTACATTTGCAACACTAAAATATGCATCAAAAGCTTTTTATAGTCATAAAAGCCTATAATCAACTCGCATCTAAAATACCTAACAAAAATAGTTTATCAAGTATTTAAAGGACATTGTCATTAGAGATCATGAAACATTAGCCAAAAAAAAATACTGAATATAGAAGAGGTGAACCCTTCAATGTACTCACAATGAAAATAAAATAAAAATAAAAAACTTTTATGCAGTATTTGTTTACTTTATTTTTAAATTAATTAATAAGATAGAATATATGACTTCTATTCATTAAAAAATACCATAACAATATAGAGTTATCACTATCGCACACTCATTAACTTTAATAAAATAAACAAAATAAAGCTAACCCAACCTTTTATCTCGAAAGCGATTCCCATCAACATTTGTTAGACTAATATTTGGCGGAGGTGCCGTAACCTTTTCGCTTAAGTTATATTTGGCTTATTTATACATTCTGTCCAAACCTAACTATAGTTAACGTAAAATCAAAACAAGAATGTCCAACTCTTAAGTTATTTGCGAATCCGGAATTTGACCCGCGAATGCGATGCGCAGTCCTCTCTTTTCATTGATAGTAAAGCTCCCAATTGTTTTTCCCTGTTAACACCGAAACTAAAAGTACGGATCTACACTTCAACCCTAATTGGTATGCTTGAAAATTTACTGATAAAACTACCACAACAACCACAAGAAAATTGATGAGATCTATTGAATAATGCCGAGCGTCTTTCTCAGGCGTGGGCTCCTCTTCCCTGTTCTCGTTTTGTACATTTGGAAAATTACATATACCTTAGTCTCCATCACAACAGATTCACACGCCAAGAAAACCTGTACAACACAAACAATAGACGCAATCTCATCTTCCATTTTACACAATAATTTTACAGTCATTGTCACCAAGTGCTTCATTGTGCGCAGGTTTCGCTAAGAAAAGCTTTGCAATTTGTGCCAATTGCTTTTTGAGACTTAAAAATACATATTTATTTCTGAACCACAAATGTCCAAACCCTCACTATAGTCGAGTTAAAATCTATATGCAAATGTACACACCTTTAACTAATTTGCACCGGAATTTGATTCGCGAACGCGATGCTCAGTCCCCTCTTTTCCTGGCAATTGTTTATCTGTTTAACTGCCAAACTAAAAGTACTGATCTCTGTTTCAACCCTAATTCCTCTGGTTAAAAGCTTACTGATCGAGTTACAAAACAACAAGCAGAATACACATGACATTCATTAAATAATGTCGAGCATATTTCAGACTTTGGCTACTCTCCTTTGATCTCGTTCTTTACAACAGAAATTACACATTCATCCCCCAAAATTAGTCTTCATCACAAATTCACATGCCAAGAAAACTTATACAATACAAACAATACACGGGATCTGATCTCCCAATTTACTCAACAATTTTAGCTTTCTGATACGAAAATCATTGTCAGCGTTTGAGTTGAAGCGCGCGCGAATCGGCGAGAAGAGCTTGCATTTGCGCCAATTGCTGTTTGAGAGAATTGATGTGGTGATTGTAATCCTGCGCCTGAAGAACGGATTCTGCCTCCAACTCCCCCAGCTGTGAACAGAGGTGCTCCTCCGCTTCTTCCGTCTTTAACAATCTCATCTTCACCTTCTCCAAATCTGCCACCAACACCGCTTCATATCGTTGGCTCTCTTCCACCTGTCTTTGCAGCTTCATATTCTCAGATCTGAGGGCCTCTATTTCTAGCCGCTCTATAGCTGTGCTTGGATCCTCCTTGGCATTCTTCTTCTTGTATGCCTGCACAATGAAAGGCTGTGAGAAGAAAGGAAAATCAGCAAGAGCAGCAGCCATTATCAATTTCCCCTTCTCAAATCAGAAACTGAGCCTTAGCTTAATGGAAGCTATGAGAAGGGCAATGGATATATATAATTTCATTATCAACGAGAAAACGTCTACATACAATGAATGTAGCCGTCAATTATTGTAGACGCAGTCGCACATCCTATGTTTGCTTTTTATGATGATAATCCGTTCCAAAATGTGAAGGGCAGACCGTCAAAATTAACTTGGGCGTCAAAAAGTTCCATTTGGCTTGGTAACGCTGTAAAAAAGTGAGCCTCGGAAGTTGCAAACGAAGGTATGCAACCATATAATCAATTAAATAATAAAAATATGCAAAATAAAATATAGAAATTGAAAAGTGGTTTTTCTTAGGGGTCTACGAGAATAAGGTGGTTGGAAACAAGGTTGTACATGTGTCCACTTTTAAGGAGGAGATATTTTTTTGACATCATTTGATTGTGAAGTTCTTGCTAGAATTTGTAGAATTTGATAAAGATAAATATACATTTTTATAGAAATAAATCAAATTAGATATGCCAACTACTATGAAATTAAATATCTAATCCAATAAATTACTTTTTACAAAAATAAAATCACACAAGGTTTCCTCAAAAAATCAAAAGAATCCATTAATGACTAAAGCTAATTTTTTCTCAAGAAAATGAAAGTGTGTTTAATATCCATTTTGAGCATACAATAGTCCTTAAAAATGGAATAATTAACACAAGAAAGGCCATATGCTATCTCCTCATAATTTCTTTATGAGGTAAATGGATATGCTAGTGAAAATAGCACTTTGGGTTAAAATGAATCCTTTGGTTTGTGTGAATTTATGCATGTTGTTCAAACTTGAATGCAAGTAAATATTTGGTTCAAACCATTTATAAATAACATTTGGTTTGAAGTGGTTATGCCTTGTTTCAAGCCTGACATGTTATAGGATTGTTCAACCTAGCTCTACCCTTGTCTTGGTTTGCATGACTTCATCTCTACCTTTCAAAATGTCGTGCGAGTTATCCACTCCTTTGTGTGCAATAACCTAGTGAGTGGATGCCATTCCCACATCTTGGACATTGACTATGCCATCTTAGAATGTTTAATGAAGTGGGTGTCATTCTTTCTATAGTCCTTATATTTGCAAGAGAATGAGATTGTGGACTAGTGTCTAACCTTTGTTTTAGAGAGAAATCTACCCTCTTGTATGAGTGTTATGGTGACTTTGTTCCATGACATGGTTAGGTCTTTCACTTTGTGTTGTCATGGTTGGTGCATTAGTATTGTGTATTTTGAATGCCATTATGTTTTGTCATGACATCTCAAGTGCATAGGCATGTAAGATTCCTTGTTGATGTCACATTTACATCAAATTTATATTTTGACAATCAATATCTTGAATGAAAGTTTTAGTAATAAAAAATTAATACTTAGCCATATTTAATTGTTTACATTGTTAAATTATTAGAAATAACAAATATATATTTATTTTCTATCTATGTATTTAAATTTAATACCTTAACCTAATCATATATTTTATTTCAAATGTATTTTGTCTTCATATTTTTTAATGATAAGACAACATTGTTGAAGAATATGAGTTTTCTATTGAAAGAATAGCAAAATGTGACAAACTCATTATTGTGGAAAAAAGAAGATATACTAAACATGCCATGTGCTCAACTATTATTGATCTTTCCTAATAACAACTATTTCAGCATTATTGTGGATGAAGCACTTATTGGAGAAGTTATTGGTCTCCCTATGGATGGTGTGAAATTTTACCAGGATAGGAAATTCTTGGATGAAGTTGTGATCAATTTTTCGAAGATGGAGGAGGAAAAGACCGGACTTGTTAAAGTCTCTAATAGCTATTTTGATTCGAGCAGGATAAATAAAATTTGGAGGGAGGTGCTTAGAGTCTTAATGGAGTACATTATGCTGGACGGGAGATTTACCAGAGTATACGGGTATCATTTCGTTTTACTCAACCATTTTAGATATAAAGTTAGGGTTTCTTTCCCTTATTACCTATTATGCTCCTTGAATAATAACATTGAGGAGAATAGGAAAAATCCTGATAAAAATCTGGTCCTACATGCCAGCCTAATTCGGCTCATTTATGAGCACTTCAAAAGTATGCCGATGGTTTCTAACCCCATCTCTGCCTCTGCCTCAGAGGGTTATGACACTGAGTCAAGCTCGCTTGAGGATATCAAGGGTTTTGACCCAGACTGGGTGGAAGAGATTACTCCTCCGCCCAGCAAAAAAGGAAAGAATACTCTTGCTGCTAAGCCTTCAAACAAAAAAGAGGGTCTTCGAAAACTTCCTCTTGAAGAGTATGTGTCGAAGGAAAAAGTAGGGAAGAACCTCCTGTGAATAAATTGGTGGCCTACTCGGAGGACTCTCTAGATGATAACATTGCGGAACCTGTTAAAAAAGCTTTCTCTTCTGCCTCTTTCCAGTCTGTTGGTAGAGAAGAAAGGCCCAACACTCATGTGGACCTAAACCCTAATGACCCAGCTTTTGAACCTAATAGGGAATTTCATGGTGATATTCTGTCTTTGGCTAGAAACAGAGCAATTGAAAATTTCAAAATTTTGAAGTGGGCCTTTCACAAAATTAAGGACCTAAACTTGAAAAATAGAGCCCTGACTAGCAAATTGGAAATTCTGGAAACCAAGATGGCGGAGCAGAACCCGGATGAATCTTTGTGGATGGCAGAAGAGAAGATGGCCATGGTGGACTACATCCAGGAAGAGGTGGAATTTACCAAAAGCCTTAAGAAGGATGGGGAGATCCTAGGAAGAGAGGTTGAGAAAATCAAGGAAGTTCTGAAGGCCACTGTTGAACACAATCATAGAATTGTTAAGAATAACTCTATTTCCCTAAGAGCTTTGGCGAAAAAAATGGACATCACTCAGCTGAGACTCTTAATTGTGGATCTGGACATTGAGAAGAACAAAAACAAAGCTAGGGATTTGGGCCCTTCAAAGAGAACTAGGGCCAACATGAAGAAAAGACAGGATGCTGTGCCTTTGGAGACCCAAGATCTTAGGATGGTGGTCGAAGATATGGACATCCTAGAAATGGAAGTGGCTGAGACCTTGAAGTCTCTGGGTTAGTCTTGGTTCTGTTTTCGTTGGTCTTGTGCTGTCCTTTGTAATGGTTTTTTGTTGTTGGTTGCTAGTCTTTTCTATTTATCTGTTATTTGCAGCCTTTCTTGTCTGAGATTTTCTTTCGATCTATCTTTTCATGGCTTGTAAACTTTGTGGTTTCGGCTCCCTGTAAAACCCGTTTTTTCCTCTATCAAAAACTATTTTAGCATTATAATATTTTTAATATTCTATGCATTGTCAATCTTTCTTAATAAAAATCATTTCATCATTATACATGATTCCTCTCCTAAAAATTTAATTATGTGTTTTCTAATATAATAGAAAATATAATGAAACTTAAAAAAAATTATACAGTACTTCATTACTCTACTTTTAAATTAATTAATAAATATAGGCTAATTTAAACCACAATAACATAGACTAACCACTACTGCACACTCATTTACTTTAATAAAATAAACCTATCCCAACTTTCTATCTCCAAAGCAGTCGCTGACAACATTTGTTGACTGAAGTTTGATGCAGGTACCATAATGTTTTCACCTAGTCAATAACAAAGTAAAAGTGGGCCCAATGCCAATCGAATGCAATAGTAAACATTTCATGGCGAGACTTTTAAAAATATGCATTTATTTCTCAAACACAAATGTCCAAATCTAAACTATAGTTAAGTTAAAACCAAAATGCAAATGTACACATCTTTAACTTATTAGGGATCCAAAATTTGATTCGTGAATGCGATGCGTAGTCCTATCTTTCATAATTAATAAACCTAGCACTAGAAACTAGAAGTATAGATCTATGTTTCAATCCTTATTTCCTCTGGTTAAAAGATTACTAATCAAACTACACAACCACCACTAGAGAATTAATGATATCCATTAAATAATAAATAATGTCGAGCATCTTTCATAGAGGACGTGACTAAAGTGTAGACAAAACACACCTATGTACATACAAAAACACATAAAAATATATATAACAACATACATGGAAACATACATAACATGATGAGACGGGGTAGTACGCGGCCTGCCAGATGGATGATAAAAGTGACAGAATCGATAGACGAAAGGAAACATCATGGCGAAGAAAGCGAGGAGGTGTCCTATCGCCGAATTACGTTGGTGTTTTTTGCCTTGTGTGAGAAGCTAGTCATTCACCATGAGCAAAACGGGCATTGATGTGATTAAGACATGTGTTTTAAATTGTAACAAGTATTGTTCTTGGAAAACACTCCGTGTTCTGGGTTTTCTCATTCCGCAGGTTGAAAGCGAAACTTTGGAGAGCAAGGGGGCATTGTAGGCAGGGGAGATGACCAACCGAGTTGAGGTGAGGGGTTTGTAACTAACTGTATGTAGATAGGTGCATGTTTGTATGTTTTTATGTATGGTTTCATGCATTTTGGTATGTACATAGGTGCGTTGTTGTTGTGGGTTGCAAGTTTCTCAATGTTTTGCAACCTGGAATCTTAGAAAACAGTATGAATGTCTTCAAAAGCTTTTTTTCTTAAGACCACAAGAATGTAATGAAATGCAAACCATTTTATAAACACCCATTGTTTTTCAACAATCTTTAACACTTGTGTTATCGACTCTTTCATTCTGCAGGTTGAAAGTGAAAGGTTGGAGAGTGGAGCTGGAGGTGGGGGAGAGGAAAAACTAACAAAAGTGAGGTGAGGTGTTTGCAACCGATTGGGTTGTTACTTCTAAAAGGTTTTAGAAAATTATGTGGGTTGTTTTTTGTAAAGGGTTTACAAATGTTAAGTGGGTTTAGGGTTTCAAAAAACCTAGAATTTTACAAAACATTATGAATGTCTTGAAAATATTTTTTTATTTAGACCGTAGGAATGTAATGATAGGCACCATTTTGTAAACACCCAGTGTTTTCCCACAACCATTAATATTGTGTGTTGTCGGCTTGTCAATTCTATAGGTTGAAAGTGAAAGGTTGGAGAGTAGGGGGAGATCCAAAAAAATCTGAAGTGAATTAAGGGGTTTCTAATCATTTGGGTTGTTAGTTGTAAAGGGTTTTAAAACATTATGAGGTTTTTTGTTTGTAAATTGTTTTCAAACTTTAAGTGGGTTGCAAGTTTTGCAAAACCCAGTGTTTTGCATCTTAGAATTTTACAAAAGAGTATGAATGTTTTGAAAATATTTTGTTATTTAGACCTTAGGAATGTAATGAAAGGCATTGTTTTATAAACACCCATTGTTTTCCAAGAACCGTTAACACTCTTCGTTTCACCACTTTCAACAAGTTTATTCATTATTGGTGATAATGGCAAGAAATTGGTGTTCTTGCTATTTGTAATGTACATGTACATATATAGGCTTAAAAACCACAGGGGTTTGGGTATGTTGTGATGGGTGTTATAGTTTTAAAAACACCTAGTTTTTTCCATTTCATTGCATTGTATATCTTTCAAACTAAAAGCATTACTTCACATTGCATAACTAATAAGTAGATGTTGATAGCTAGATGACAAAATTTAAATTACAATATATTTTTTTTACAAAGTCAACCTAAAAGGAGTTATGTAGTTACTTCACATTGCATAGCTAATAACTATACCCACAACTATAGGGATCTTCACCTACGCAACCAAGTACTATTCTCAAATATATTAATTCCTTCATTCTAGAGTGATAATTGCAGCTGCCAATTGCATTTGTTTGTCATGGAATTCCATGAGACCACATTTTTTTGAGGTATTTTTTCAAATAGTTCACTGCCTTGTGTAAGAAAGCAAAATACTAAGCAACAACATAGACAAAGTAGTGAACTGTTTGAAAAAATGGCTCAAAGAAATGTGGTCTCATGGCCAATGGAATGTCATGCCAAGCCATAGACAAGGAAATGAACTGTTTCTATGTATGATTGCTTATCTATGGCTTGCCACTATGTTTTGGCAGACATATACTCATCTCCCACTATTTTTTCCAAAATAATTACAAACAATTAGAGTGATAATTGTAGATATATGATGATAATTAGAGTGATATTTGTAGATGGAGACCCCCTAACCAAATTTTCTTATAAAATGGGAAACACCTTATTTAACAAGCAATGTGGTTTGTCTCGTAGATATATATTGTCATCTTCAGTAGATGTATCAACAATATATTCTGAAACTATACCCACAACTATAGGGAACTCCACGTATGCAACCACATACTATTCTCAAAAGATATTAATGCATTCATACTAGAGTGATAATTGCAGCTACCAATTGCATTTGTTTGTCATGGCATTCCAAGAGAGCACATTTTTTTGAGGCATTTTTGAAAACAGTTCACTACCTTGTCTATGAAAGCATATTAGTAAGTATAATAGTAAGCAACAACATAGACAAGGCAATGAATAGTTTGAAAAATACCTCAAAGAAATATGGTCTCATGGTGATTGGAATGTCATAACAAGCCATAGACAAGGCAATGAACTGTTTGTATGTATAATTGTGTATCTATGGCTTGCCATTGTGTTTTGGCAGACATATACTTACCTCACACAATTTTTTCCAACTTGCAATCATACAATGCATGTATATGGTTGTTGGAAAACATTATGTGTTTACCATCAAAGCATAATAGTAAATTTGGATTGTCATGGCATTGCAACACCATGGTGATTGGAATGACATGGCAAGCCATAGACAAGGTAATGAACTGTTTCTATGTATGATTGCTTATATATGGAATGCCACTGTTGTTTGGTAGACATATACTCACCTCACATTATGTTTTCCAACTTGCAATCATACTATACATGTATATGGTGTTTGGAAAACACTATGTTTACTATCAAAGTATAATAGTAAATTTGGATTGTCATGGCATTCCAACACCATGGTGATAGGAATGACATGAAAAGCCATAAACAAGGCAATGAATTGTTTCTATGTATGATTTCTTATCTATGGGTTACCATTGTGTTTTGGCGGACATATACTCACATCACACTGTGTTTTCCAACTTGCAATCATGTTGTGCATGTATATGCTTGTTGGATTTAATATTGGGTGTTTACTATCAAAGAATAATAGTAAATATGGATTGTCATGGCATTACAATACCATGGTGATTGGAATGCCATGACAAGCCATAGACTAAGCAATGAACTATTTCTATGTAATTGTTTCTATTGCTTGTTTATGGCTTGTCATGGAATTCCATGACAATACATATTTAAAATTATGCTTTGATAGATTTTTTCAACAATCCATATTTACTATTTAGCCATGGTGTTGGAATGCCATGACAATCCATGTATTTACTATTATGCTTCGATAGATTTTTTGCAAGCATGCATAGCTTGTTCAAAATAACCTATTTTAGGCTTTTAGCCAAAGCAATAAGGCAAAGAAATATTTGATAAAATGCTTTGGTAGGCATGTATGAAAAATTTGGTAACTTAGACAAGGCAGTGAACTATTTGATAAAATGCCTCAAAAAAATATGGTCTCGTGGTGATGGAATGCCATGACAATCCATATTGTAGCTTGTGATGGAATGCCATGAAAATCCATATTGTAGCAAGCTACAATATGGATTGTCATGGCATTCCATCACCACGAGACCAAATTTCTTTGAGGCATTTTATCAAGCAAGTAGCATATACAAGGCAATGAACTATTTGATAAAATTCCTCAAAGAAATTTGGTCTTGTGGCGATGGAATGCCATGACAATCCATATTATTGTCTTGCTACTATATGGATTGTCATGGAATTCCATCACCAAGAGACCACATTTCTTTGAGGCATTTTATCAAATGGTTCACTACCTTGTCTATGCTACCACATTTTTCATACATGTCTACCAAAGCATTTTGTCAAACAATTCACTTCCTTGTTGCTATGGCTAAAGGCCTAAAACAAGTTCTTTTGAACAAGCTACACATGCTTGACAAGGTATCTATCAAAGCATAATTGTAAGCAACAACATAGACAAGGCATTGAACTTTTTTGATAAAATCCCTTAAAGAAATGTGGTTACATGGTGATGGAATTCCATGACAATCCATATTGATGCCTTGTTGCTATATAGATTGTCATGGCATTCCATCACCATGAGACCACATTTCTTTGAGGAATTTTATCAAACAATTCACTACCTTGTCTATGCTACCACATTTTTCATACATGTCTACCAAAGCATTTTATCAAATAGTTCAGTGCCTTGCTGCTATGGCTAAAAGCCTAAAACAAGTGCTTTTGAACAAGCTTAGATGCTTGGAAAAAATCTATCAAAGCATAATAGTGAAATATTGAGCATAGTAAACCTATTAATGACAGTCCGAAAACCCAATCACATGAACTCAATCAAGTACCCCTTAAAAGGAAGTTTACTAGCACTCAAGCATAGAGTAGTCATCATGATGATGGGAAATTGTCAAATCTTTGAAGGTTAAAAGTGAAAAAGGAGAATCCTATATTACTAAGATTAAGACTATTGGACAAGCACATGAAGATACACAAATTGAAAACTAGTGATTGCTTCAATAGGTTACAAAGAGATGGTTATAACAATAATCTAGTATATGAGAAGGGGCATTAATCAGTCATGGATAGTGATAAATTCATGAAGTAGCCAAGACCTATGGTGTAGTAGAAGTAGAGAAGACCTATGATAGTGGTATGAAATGAATAGTCACCATAAGGACAAAAAGGACAAAGTTATTAAAGGAAACCTTTGACAATCTATGACAGTCCCTTATGATGACAACCATGAAAAGAGGACATGCCTTGCTTCCTAGGGTAGTCCTATCAATGAAATTCATTATGGAAGTTAAAAGCACAAAATTTTATTAGACAATAAAGTCAAAGATAGTATTATCCTGAAGGTGAACATAACAAAAACAAATGCTTGATGGAGTAACAACCTCAAGGACAGTCATGAGAAGCACTCTTCATCATCAAAGGTATATGGTCAATGAGATGAAAAGAGTAAATGACTATGAAATATCAAAGTATGAAAATGTAAAGTGAGACCTAAGATAATGGTGTCATATGACTATTGAAAAGGTATTTTTTCTATAATAACAATTGTAGCAGTCAAATAATGATGTTGACAATCCCTACAAAGGAAAATTAGAGTAGAGTTTGAGAAGGTGTTAGGTGAGGTTTTCAAAGAGAAGTTAAGACACAACAAAATTAATGGTTGGCTCTCAAAATCAACACGACATTCACCATTATCAGGGAAAAAAGGAGAAAATTAAATGTAAGCATGGGATAGTCATTCCAAAAGGATTACCACCATGATCAAGGACAATCATTCAACTATCAAAGATAACATGTCATGGGTAGTGTTGAAAGCCAAATAGGAAGCAATGCAAAGGCCTGATATGATACAATGGTATGAATTAATAGGTATGCCAATTTTCAAGAGTGAAATGATAGAGTATATAGAAGGAAGGAGATAGAGGAATGCTGCAACACAAAGATAAAAAAATGGTTTTGAGAAGGACATTTTCATGAAGCATATAGAGAGGTTTGTTATATGATAGAAAACCTTAGGGAAAATGAAATAGGGATGAGCAGTCATAAGACAAAGACATATGATGGTAAAAGGGGCATGAACATCCATCAAAGAATTATATAAAATCGAATTTTATCATGTTGAAAATGAAGGTAAATTTGTAGCTTAAAACTTGTAAAACTATGTGACTATAGATCTAATTAAGTATTCTTTGTCACAATTATTTGTGCATGATTAATCTGTTTAGATCAATTCTTTGATTGTGATTATTCTGTTTAGATCAATTTTATCATTTGTAGAAATAGACAGAAGATTGTAGAATAATATAGACATAATATAGAAGTGACACAACATATACGTGGAGAAACCCTTTCGGAAAAAAACTCCACCAAAACTAATAGTGCTTGTAATATTTAACCTTATAATAAGATTACAATAACACTGTATCAATCCTTGATTGGTATGCTTCCTTTTTCTTCAACAATGCTTCTTCACAACCTGCAATAAACTCTCTTGAAACTCTTATGCACTTGCTGCAATATATAGACAATAATGAGCATTGTAAACTCCTAAGATTTGAAAATTACAAGAGAATAAAGCTCCTCTCAAAAACCTACACCTATATTTGGCAAGTAGAGTTCCAAAGTGTAACATGAAGTCAAAACCAAAGTCTCCTCAATTTAGGCACCCCAAATTGAACACTTAACTGAACTCTGGTCTCGATGATATATCTTGTAAACTCCAACTCAAATTTGGCGCCCAAGAATGGGACCCACTTAATAGAGCCTTTTAAATATCTTCTCATGCAAAAGGTGTTAACTGAAAGATGCCAACTTGGGCGCCCAAGGTGGGTTCAAGTCAATATTTGTTAACTGAAACATATCTCTCTATCAATTCATGCAAACATTATGCATGATTGATCATCCCCACTTAACTGAAAGTATCCACCTGTTATCTATCATGCAACTGAAGTCATTAGTCAAGACAACTAGTATACAACTCAAAATAACTACATGCAACTGAAGATAACTAAACCATAACTGAACTAAACTGAACTAAACTGAACTAAACTGATACTGAACTGATACTGAATTGATACTGAACTGATACTGAATTGATACTGAATTGATAGTGAACTGATAGTGCCACTCCACTCTTGTAAATATCAATCTCTATTTTGTAGGAACCTAGACATTCATTACTGAAGTGTTATCAATCCTCCAAACAGTTAACTGAAACAAGGTGTTTTCCACTTTCCATGTGGGTGCCCCATGTGCTCCTATTATTTAGGAACTCATATTGGATGCCCCCACAAGTTCCTATTATTTAGGAATAATTACAAATGTCAATTTACATGTTCATTTCATTCAAATTTAATCTCTTTCTAATCCTAGTGTTTGGGAACACTTTCCAAGGACTTAGGAGATACATGAAACATGTTTAGGATTGCAATTAAATGGCATCCTATTCCTAAAATTCTCCCACTTGACATTATACATTGTAATTATTCTAAACAAAGAATCATTATTATTATAAATCAAGTATAGGACTCAAGGCCAATGGCCTTCCCGCACCAAGAGAACTTATCTATAGGAATTGGTTTCGTAAGATAATCTGTAGCATTGATCAAAGTGTTAACTTTCTCAATCAATACCTTCCCACTCTCAACCATTTCTCATACAAAGTGATATTGAACATCAACATGCTTAGTACGAGCATGATACATAGGATTTTTTACTAAAGAAATAGCACTCTGACTATCACATTCAAATCTAATTTTCTTGCAATTAAAACCAATACCTTTCCCAATTCTCTGTAACCAAACTGCCTCTTTAGAGGCATGTGTAGTATCCATGTACTCTACTTCTATGGTGGAAAAAGAAACCGTGGGCTGCCTCTTACTCATCCAACTAACCTTAGCTCCAAACAAAGTAAACACATAGCCACTTGTCAACCTCCGACTGTCTAGGTCTCTTGCCCAATCTAAATCAACAAAACCCTGTATGTCAAAAGATCTGTGCATAATATCAATATCATTAGCACCATGATAAACCAAACAGTAATCAAAAGTACCTCATAAACATATAAAAACCCTCTTAACATAAGTCCAATGTTCTTTACTAGGGTTAGACATAAACCTACTTAGAACTCCTACTACTTGGGTTGTATCTGGTCTTGTATAGACCATTGCATACATCAAACTACCAACTGCAATAGCATACAAAATTTCAGACATTTCTTCATGATCAAAATTAGGTTTAGGACTCATTTCTAAACTTAACTTCATGCCAAATGGTAAATGAATATTAATTGGTTTACTATAGTGCATGTTAAACCATTTCAAAATAGTATCAACATAGTTGCTTCAACTTAAGAAAATCTTTCTATTACCTCTATCTCTGTTGATCTCCATACCAAGAATATATTTTGTACCAAATTTGCTAGAGAGTTGTGCTTTCAATTCTTTGATCATTACCTTTCTATTACTAATAAACAACATGTCATCAACATACAAGATAATAATTAAATGTTGATCATCAATAAACTTTATGTAAACACAATGATCTTCCTCACTCCTAACATAACCAATTCTTAATGCAAAAGCATGAAACTTCTGGTACCACATTCTGGGTGACTGTTACAATCCATATAAATATCTCTTTAACCTGCAAACGAAAGATTCTTTTCCTTTTACAATAAAATCATCAAGTTGCCTCATATAAATCTCCTCATCAAGATCCCCATGCAAGAAAGCAATTTTCACATCCATTTCTTCTATCTCAAAATCATGAGCAACAAAAATAGATAAAAAGAATCTAATAGAAGTTAATTTAGAAACATGAGAGAATATTTCATTAAAGTCAACTCCCTCTCTCTGGGAGTAGCCCTTGGCTACTAATCTAGCCTTGTACCTTTCGAGATTACCATCTGCTCCACTTTTCTTTTTAAAGATCCATTTATAACCACTGGTCTTTCTTCCTTTGGGAAAACTCTCAAGATCCCATGTGTCACAAGCATCCAAGGAATCCATTTCCTCATGCATAGCTTGTGACCAAAGCTTGTTCTCATCTGAAGATAAAGCTTCCCTATAAGATCTAGGTTCATCATTAGTACTCATCAAAGAAAATATACAATGGAAATCAGGTGGGATATACCTATCAATGAGATTTCATTGTCTTGTGGATCTTCTCAAAGAAGGTTCTTCTTGTTCCTCAATATGCTCATCATGAGCATATATCTTAGAACTCTGTGAAATATCCTCATCCAATACATCCAATTTTTCTTCAACATGTTCATCTTCACGCTTCTCAGTTTTTGTCTCAAAATGCATTGTTCGAGAAGTATCCTTCTCCTTTGGTTGTTCTCCTCCAATGTAAGCTCTAAATTCCCTAAAAATCACATCTCTCGATAAAGTAATTTTTTTGGTTAGAGGATTCCAAAGCTTGTAACCTTTTACATTTTCACCATAACCTATGAATATGCATTTTTGTGCTTTCGGATCCAACTTAGACTGCTTTTCTTTAGGCACATGAAAAAAAGCCTCACAACCAAAGATCCTTAAATGTGCAACACTAGGTTTCCTACCTAACCATAATTCATAAGGGGTTTTATCTTTAGTAGATGAACTAGGAGTGGATTGTGGAATAGTCAAGGCAGTTTGGTAGCAGTTGGGACATCAGTGAGCAATTTGAGCTTTGTAAGGGAAATGTACAAGCATCTAGGGGCAATTCAACTTCTTCCACAAATCTAGAAGCCTCATCACCAACTAGAGCACATTTCAATGAGCCAAAGAGACTAAGTCAAACAAGGAAGATTCTTTGACATGTAAAGGAGGTTGACCTAATTTTTAGCCTTCTAACTTAGTCAAAAATACTTTGTATATGCTCTCCTATGGTTGGGATTAGATATAGGACCCCCAAGATAGAATTTTAACTTATATCTTTCATATTTTTTAGTTTCTACAAGTAGAAAACAACATTGTAGCTCATACTTTTTTCAGTCACAACATTTGAGAACACTTTTGTAACACTTTTCAAGCAAGAAGAGACTTATTCCAGACTTATGTATGAACATGTTAACACTTGATATCTGTAAACACCAATTGTAAACCTCAATTGTGTCTAAGAGCTAAAAGATAATGCATGCATGAAATGAAACAAGCTCACCTTGAACATGGACTCTTCATATGGTTGTTGCCCTCATACTTTGATTGCATAACCTTGATATTACCTTGATCTTGATATGATAGATGAAGGTATGTTTGAGCTGTAGATAGATAATGATATGCAATATTTAGAAATATGAATGACCTAGGTGGATGCAAAGAAGAAAGGAATGTGACGCATTGATTAGATACAAGAAAATCATATAAATGGCTTATGAAATGTATTCGATATGGGAGGAAAGGATATGAAAGGTATGAAAATAAATGGAATGGAAAGGCTATGGAGTGATCATTTTTGAGTTCTAGATAGAACATGATATGCAAGATTTAGAAATATAAATGACCTAAGTGGATGCAAAGAATAATGGAATATAATGCATTGATTATATGCAAGAAAAGAATATAAATGGCTTATGAAGTGTATTCGATATGGGAGGAAAGGATATGAAAGGTTAGATATGGAAATGAATGGAATGGAAAGGCTATGAAGTGATCATTTGTTTCATCATAGAGTGGAACAAATCCCTCTTTGTTATTGGTTATGCTTTTTTTAATCATCATCGAACAGACTAACTCGATACACACACACAAGAAAGACTCATGCCCCATTCCTCACTCTCCTTTGTACACAACAAGGTGTAGAGATCCTCAAGCTTCCTCAGAATGTGACAAGAAAAGAAAAGATATAAAAAGATAATGATATTGATGAAGACAAGAGACAAGACTTAAGAAAAAGCACAAGCAATCATGCATGCAATATGATAATGATAAATATGCAAGATCATGAGAATAAAAGTGCAAATGCAAATGCATATAATAAGGACCAATGCACAAAATAGTTGCAGGATGGAAAACACAATGGGTTGTGACTCAATAAAGCCCAACGTTTTTGAATGTTAAGGATTTTATGGTTTTGTTTAAATGTGTTGCTCATAACAATGATAAACAACAATTTAAATGATAATGATAAACAAGATCTTATTCCTTAGTCAAGTTGAAAATCAAAGGAGATGTGGATGGATATGGATCAATGATATGGGTTAATGATAGGACATGTAAGGATACACCCTATATGGAGGATGAAGATAGATGGATCAAGATATGGAATGTTGTGGGTGGAGGGAACCAATGACAAGGGAACCCAAAATGTTTGGTCTTATACAAAGGATAAATAGAGGACCTATGAAGGAATCCAAAGATGGCATGTAAAAGCAATAACATGCCCCCATGCTAAGAGGTATGCCAAGTTATAACGACATGACATGGATATGGAAGATAAATGGATATGAAAGGAAACATGAGATGGACGACAAGTGATATGGAGGATGGAAGACACACATGGTATAAAGCATGTATTAGATACTTGTTCTTGTTATTTTGTCCCAATACTTTATGCAAGATCAAAGGAAGGTGGATGGATAAAGTGGATACCATGGAATATAAATAAAGGAATATGATGACTAAGTGAAAATAGGATAATCAATAATGTATCGTACGAATGGAAAAGTCTTTCCTCCAAGTGTACAAGCAAGGGTACATGGATGGATGTGAAAGCTAGTGGATACAAATGGATATGATTGGCCATGGAAATGGAAGCTAATGAAGGTGTATGGATATGAATGGAGGACTCAAGTGTCTCTTTGTGGAAGATAGTACCCCATTGACTAAATGTTTCTTATAGACCATGGCTAACATGTTCCCACTTAAAGATGTTGGTAGGAAAATTGGTAAAGATAATGGAATGGATAGGGGTAGATAGAAGGGAGTTAAGGATTCATGCAAAGGATTGAATTAAAGGTATGGAATGAGGGATGAAGGTTGGATGTAAGTATGGAATGGAGTCATTATTAGGGAATGTGGGCAAGAACAACATTGGCACACACCTTGAAGGGTGGTGAAATTTGAAGGATTGAGAGTGGGTTGGAATAATAAACTTGGGCATATAAGGACCCAAAATAGGTTTGGAGGATGAGGAAAGACTTCTGATTGGCTTATGAGATGGAATATACTTAGATGGAGGAATGGATGATGGTGGAATAATGGAGTCTTTTGGATTAGCAAGTTGGGATACCAATTTGGATTTTTTATTTGAATGCATGGATTCTTTTGCTTTCTTTGGAAGCCACATTGTTTTCACTTTTGATTTTTCTTTATAGCCTTTTGATTTTTTCTTAATTGGCACCTTGCATTTTCTTGGAAATGTTTTTCTTTTGATTTTGGAGCATATTTTGCTTTATTTTGGCATGTCTTTTTAATGAGACATGATGATATTTAGGATTTTGCGGATTCTTCAATTTATGCATTTCTTGTTTGGTATTCCAATTGCTTGGATAGGCCATAGAAGGATTATATGAAAAAAGAGTGTTTTGAAGTGGAAGGTGTTGGAAGGAATTCAAGGGTATGTACCTCTGTTTTTCTTGAAAGGGCATGTAAGGATATGCATTAGGAACATATGGGCCCAAGATGAATGGAAGGGTTGATGGATAGGGTCCAAAAATAGATGGTAAAGATGATGGAGGAGGTGGAATTATTGATCTAAAGGGAGGCCTTTTATGTTTGAAAGAGCTACCAACGTCTTGAGAAGGAGGCATGTAGCCAAGGACATAAGAATTTAGATGAGTTTTAATATTAGGGTGTTCAAGTAAACCTTGCTCATGAAGATGTGTGGTATTGTAGGAGAAAACCAACTTTTATAAAGGTGGATGAACGAAGCTTATATGTTTGTGGTTCATGAATGGGATCTTGTGAAAGATTAGGATTATCATGTGATGTGAGGGAAATGCTTATACCTTGGGGGTCTTGAATTTATTGAATGGATGAAGAGCTTTATTGAATGAATTTATGGACTAGGATTATGGTATGGAGATGAGAGACTTGGATCATGAGATGGTATGGCATCATGACATGGAATGGAATGATGAGATGGACTGGGATCATGAGAGGGAGTACTTTGATCTTCCCATAAAAGGGGATCTATGATGTCATGCTTTGGATCAATGAGGTCAACCGAGTGACATGGTTGAATTTTTATAGGTTCTTTGAAGGTGGATAAATATGAAATGGATGAGGTGGATAAACATGGGATGGATGAGGTGAAAGTGGGTGGAACTAGAAGACTAGGACTAACATTTTGTGAAACACATCAGGTATAGTATTCCTTTGAGGGTGACTTTTGGTGTTCCTTTGGTGAAATAGGATGGATGGGTGTTGGTTGAACATGGAAGACATTTTTGTTTCCCTTGTCAATGGAGGAAAAGGATGACATGGAGGGTGACATGAGTTGGGTATAAGTTTCAATGGTTCCTTGGATGGTGTTTAGGATCTTTGGGAATCTACTTACAAGACACATGATCATGGATTTAACGTGATTGTTAAAGTAGTTGTCAAGGAGGAATTTAAAAAGATGTTGAGGTATGAGATGGAATATGGAGGATATGTTAGTCTTGTCTTGATCCATGGTTTTAGGTAGGCTTATGGTTTTTCTTTCTTGATTAAGATTTAGATCTTGAATACCCCATCCCACTACAGAAGATCATACACACCTCCAAGCATATATACATTCTAATTAAGTATGGTCTTCAATTGTATCTTTGGATGTTTGATAAATGCACAAACACAAATAATATGTATGATAGTGAAATGACTTGCTGCAATGAGAAATTTCTATTCTATACACTATAACAATGTATTGAAGTCACCTTCATATTGTAGGTTGGATAACACAATGGGTTGTGACTCGCTTCTCAATTCCTATTCTATAGATTGTAACAAAATAATGTATTGAAGTTCACCTTAATATTTTATAACAACCCTTGGTTTGAGTAAATATTGCATTTGAATATCTCCATATGTTTGGAACAAAAAATGCACATAATAGTTGTAGGTTGGAAAAAACACTAGATTGTGACTCACTTCTCAATTCTTGTTCAATACTCAAGGGTGTAGAGTTCGGGGTGGAGTTACAGTGTGGGGGATACATAAAAGTAACCAGATGGAGGTGAGGTTTGACTGACTAATTGGTTTGTTGCATGTAGAGGGTTATGCAAGAGTATGCGGGTTGCAGGTTGTATAACACGCAGTGTTTTCCAACATGCAATTATATGTAGATAGTATGGTTGTAATGAAACCCTTGTGTTTTTTAGACATTAAGAATTTAATGAAAGGCACCTACAAAATTTATAACAACTCTTTGGTGGACTAAATTTTGGGTTTCAATTTCATCATATGATGGTAAAATAAAATGCACTGAATAATTATAGGTTGGAAAACACAATGTGGGATGTCAGTAGCCACTTTTATGAAACTTGTTCAGATTCCAAACATCTCATTTATTCAATACGATGGATGTTGATAGAATTCTCCCTTCTCTTGGTACAAGGGCCATGGTAGAAAACTACAGCTACCGCTCTCTTATTCTTATGTAAAGCATTACCTTTCATATGTTAATTCCAACATTTTTGCAAATATTAATATTTAAAATGAAACTGTAATCTTGTATTGCCTTTTGATGAGCAGGAAGTTGAGGAACACATGTATTATGATGTTCATCTTTTGTTAATGCTTCAAGCTTGCACATTTGTAGCATTTTTCCACTCTAGCAACCAATTCGGTCAATGTATGGTGGTAATTTTTGTGATGTATATTTTCAAAAAGAGAAAGATCATAGGACTTCAGGTGTAGGCGAAATTTCAAATGTTAAAGCCTCTTTTCCAATGGAAACCATGTTGCAATTTTTGCTTCAATTATTGTTAGCATGTTTTGATGAATAAAATGCCGAGACTCTGCTTGAGACAATGCATGAAGGCACCTTAACAATTCACCTCCTTGCCTATGAATTCCACCACTAAGAAGACCACTTCGCTGAAAAATGTCCCCTTTGTGAATTTCTGTAAACTCATGCACTACAAAATACAAATTGCATAGATGGTTCAATTTCATCTTCATATGCAACAAGAGATAGTGGCAACCTTGCATTTCCAATATTGCTCACCAATTTGGCTGGGGATTGTTGAGTTGTTGAGGAAATGGTATGGGTTTGGATTTTGTTGAAAGGGATAATCGTTACTCCTGTATGTAGATGTCCTATTTGAAGTGGGAACTTTCCTTTCTATTTTGTATCCACTACCACATTACACAAATTCCCTCCTCCAATGTAGCTATTGTTGGGGCATTTTAAACTTTTATAAGTTGTGCAACAACACCTTTGAATTTTGACCTATCAAAATGCTTTGTAGGACCATTATAGGTAAATTGAACATTTCCTAATCGATCCTCGAGGAGCCTGATATAATTCTTCAACATGGGAACTACGTTAGATTCTTAGAAACACTTATTTTCTAATGTCTCCATCTTCCCTTCTTCGTGGGAAAAACCTTCCATTTTTGTCTTTGTTTTATCAAATTCCTATCTTTTAGATTGTAGCTCTCTCCGAACAATGTTAAGCTCCTCTTCTTTTGACCATGATAGCTTTTTCTTGTGTTTTAATTCCTTTTCTAATTGGTTAATTTTAGTCTTCGACCTTGTTTTGTTCCACTTTCAACACTTCCAACTATTGCTTTTCCATCTACGAATTGATCATCAGTATGTTTTTCCTTGTCACCACTCCTCTTACCTCTTAACACCCCCTACTATTCCTTTTCATGATCTTCTAACTTCTTTTTCATATCTTTTTCTTAAAGCTTTAGATAAGTTTCTCCCTCATCATCCCTTAGGACAACAACATCCCTTTCTTGGATAGAGTTTGGAATTTCGTTAATACTTTAATGTGCCTTTGCAGATTCTTGTATGTGAGTTTTTGTTGTGTCTTTTTCATTAGAGTATGCAAATGTTTCTTTTGACAAGCTTGTTATGGAACTTGTCTGCCTTTTCAGATAAGAATTTCATGCCTCCACCCAACTGATTCTCTTTTTCTGTACTTAGATATGGTTTTTCCTTTTCCTTATCATCCATTTCCAATTGTATTTGTTCCATGGAATTGCTAACTTCAAGAATTCTTGGTTTCATTTTTTCAACTCCACTTATAGCATCATCTCTCTATTTCTTTGCTTGCACAAATTCATATGCAATACAAAACCTTTCGAGTTAATCGACTTCTGCATTGCCATTCACCACTTGCACATACTGCACACTTCTCATGAGTAGGAACAACATCTTCAATCAATACATTATCTATCTCATTCACTTTGGTTTGCTTCTTCCCAAGTATTTTTAGAGCAGTTTCCTTTTCATTACATACTTTCTAGTACGTCCTCTTATTTTTTTTATTACTAGCACATGTCATAGAATTCTCATAACAAATATTTTTAGGATTTTTTTGGATTTGTTGCAAGAAAAGGGATAGAGTCTTGAATTTATTGAATACTTTTATGTACCTTTGCAGCTACTTTTTTCCCAACTTTGAGAGTGTATTTATGATTACATAATCTATATGTTTCTTTTAACAAGTTATTTACAACAAGTGTATTTATGATTACATAATCTATATGTTTCTTCTAACAAGTTATTTGCAACAAGTGTGTTTATGATTACAAAATTCATATGTTTCAAATAATACCTTCATGTCTCCACCCAACTGATTTTCTTTTTTACACTTAGATATGGTTTTACAATAGTGAGTGGGTTGCAGTTTCTATAACACCCAATGTTTGCCAATATGTAGTTTTAGAAAATAGTATTCATGTAACTAAGAGCTTTGGTTTTTATAAATGTACTGCAATATTTATTTATTTTCTCAAGTAGTTGATGAAGCAGTAGTTGCAAGTAAATTTTTTTTTTCTACATGCCCAAAACACTATCTGTTATTGAAATTTTTTCCAGTTTTTTGATAGTACAACTAAAGATGTTAAACTCAAGGATTCACATCCATCAACTTCCTAGTGATTCTCAAGAAAAAATGTAGTTCACGACAAAAAGGTTGCATTATGCTTTCAAATTCAATTATGAGATTGTGGATAACATGATTCGCAAGATCCATAGATTTTTATTCCCATGGAACCTGCACTCCCCTATTCTCATGCTGACGTAGCATGTGGGTTCCTCTCAAACTCCATGGACCTTCTCACAAGCTGAACTATACTCCACATTCTATGTGTGAAGTATTTGTGGAATTCAGTGGTAAATACAACACAGCTGGATGAAGCATTGGAAAGATAGGATGTTGATGAAGGTGTATACCCCATCAAGTGGCATCTTTTCATGTTCCTTGCTTCAATCATCCCCAAATATGAGGTGTGTAAAAGTAGCTTTTAGCAATAGCTTACAACATGATGGTCCTGGTTTTTTCAACCAAGCAATACAATTGCATGGTCATGTAGTGGAGCCACATGTCGAAGAAGATATACGAGAGATGTTTGGTGTCCTCTGCACACTAATAAACCACCCCATGCCAATACTGATAAAATATCAAAACATTATTCAAAATATTGGCTTAGGATGCCCTTGCTATTTGGGTCAGTTTACAAATGAAAATACTAAATCTGATTAGGATCCACAAAGAGTAATGTTAAATGAAAGATGGAAGCTTCAAATTTTATTTTGTATTACTATTTTGGAACACTACTATTCAATGAAAGATATATTGTATTATTGTTTATTACTATTTATTATTGTATTTTGTATTATTGTTATTTACTTGCAACTACTTCTTCATCCACTACTTGAGAAAATAAATAAATACCATAGTACATTTATGAAAACAAAAGATTTTAGTTACATGAATACTGTTATTTAAAACTATAGATTGGAAAACATTGGGTGTTATAAAAACTGCAACCCACTTACCACTGTAAAACTAGATGTAAGTGTAGAAAAAGAGAATCAGTTGGGTGGAGACATGAAAGTATTATATGAAATATATGAATTATGTAATCATAAATACACTTGTTACAAATAACTTATTAAAAGAAACATATGAATTATGTAATCATAAATACACTTGTTGCAAATAACTTGTTAAAAGAAGCATATGGATTATGTAATCATAAATACACTCTCAAATTTTAGAAAAAAGTAGCTATAAAGGTACATAAAAGTATTCAATAAATTCAAAACTCTATCCCCTTTGCTTGCAACAAATCTGACAAAATCCAAAAAATATTTGTTATGAGAATTCTATGATATGCTAGTAATAAAAATAAGAGGATGTACTAGAAAGTATGTAATGAAAAAGGAATTTTCTCTAAAAATACTTGGGAAAAAGCAAACCAAAGTGAATGAGATAGATAATGTATTGACTGAAGAGGTTGTTCTTGCTCATGAGAAGTTGAGGAAGGAGCATGTGTAGTATGTGCAAGGGGAAAATGGCAATGCAGAAGTGGATTAACTCGAAAGGTTTTGTATTGCATATGAATTTGTGCAAGAAAAGAAAGAGAGAGATGATGCTATAAGTGGAGTTGAACAAATGAAGCCAAGATTTCTTGAAGTTAGAAATTTCATGGAACAAATACAATTGGAAATGGATGATAAGGAAAAGGAAAAACTAGATCTAAGTGCAAAAAAAGAGAATCATTTGGGTGGAGGCATGAAAGTCTTATTTGAAAAGGTAGACAAGTTTCATACCAAGCTTGCTAAAATAAACATCTGTATACTCATGTAAGAGAGGGGGACAAACCACTTTCAAGGCCCTAGGTCACAGAGAGCCAAGAGCATAAGGTTTCCCTAACTTACCTCACTCTAAAGGGATGTTTTGAAATAGGGGATGAGAATTATGAGAACTATGAGATCCGTCAATCACTTTGTAGACCCAAAATCTAATTTGGGGCTAGGTGAGCTGGTTTTTAGGTTCAACACCGTACCTCAAGTAGCTCTCTGCCTAAAGATGAAAGTGTGATTATGGGACAATAGAGCGATGCACCGGTGTCTCTTAGGTGTGCTGGCATTCGTATGACTAGAGGACCAAAAACATAGTAGGAATCGTCAGAAAACAAGCTGACGACCTAGCTAGTGACTTCTAAAGGAACAAAACATAATTATAAAGTAAGAAAGATACAAATGGATATGATAAAGAATATATGAGAGCTAAGATAATAAAGAGGATCTCACCAAGATGTCAGTTCACCAGCTAGCTTCGAAAAGCACATCCACCTACACACAAGAAAGAGGGGAAATTTTGGGGGGCTGTATAGGGGTCTACCTCAGTCAGACCCCCATTTTGGTGTTTCCACCTCCACAAACAACCAGATAGAAATGAGAGAGAAATGTATGATAAAGAAGTAAAGAAAGGAGGAATGCAAATAACACTAAAAAATAGTAAAGAGCTACTCAACCAAATCACAAAGGAGAGGAGCGAAATGTTACCACCTCCACCAAGAGCTCACTAGCCAATGGAGGAGAAAGAAGGCTTGAAAAACCACCACAACCTCAACTATGATGAGTGGAGGTGTCACAAAACCTCAAGCCCATTCTGCAATGGCTTGCTTCACACTTGCTTTACGAAGTTGATGGAGTGTTGTTGCTGCAATGGAGTGTTGAAGTATTGCTTGAGGATGGAGAGAATGTCGTAGTTTGCAAAGAGATTGTTGTAGAATGAAAAGAAGATGAGTTGAATGAAGAATGGATGAAATTGAAGGAGAAGAGGGCAGAATCTTCCATTTTCGAGGTTGGTTGGTTGGTCGAAGAGGGATGTTACAAATCAACCTCGATCAAATGTGTAACACCTCTACCAACTTCAGATGTAGGAATCCATCAGGGATGTAAGTGCATTGCGCAGACGTCTACGCGCCGCACATGCATCCTTGACAAATATTATTCTACGACACAAAGGATAGATGCCACATGGAAGGAAAGTGGCTAGCTGATGTAGAATTTATCCTTCAAATTTTTTTTCTAAGGTGAGGATGTGTAAAATGGAAATTTGTGTGAGGGGTGCAAATTTGCTCCTATACATTTTTCCCCCACTTTAGCGAGCACGAATATTGATGATTTCTTCGGTAAAGTAGATTGAGAGTAGGTTGGGTTAGAAATTTATCTGAATTGTCAAGGAAGCAGGCCACAATTTGGTGAGCTTGAAAGTGTAGGAAAGAAGAAAAGATTCCATAGTCCCATAGAACTATGAAGCTACACAAGGTCCATCGAAGGTCCTCAGACCAATGATGGAAAAATCTTGTAGAATGAAAGAACCTCACAGGCCCGCAGACCTGTAAGAAGGAATTGTTGATGTCTTTTTAATGCACTTCTCAACACAGGTAATGCATAGGTGCATCACCTCTCTTGAAAGACAATCTTCCACAATCAAATTGTAGAGCACTATCCCAAGGTCTCTAATGTCAGGTCTTGACAGTGCTCGGAATATCTCAGTTGATTTATGTGATTTGATGGAATCACAAGGCGGACTTACGGATGAGTCACAAAGTGGGGAAGTTGGATCTGTAAATGGAGTTCTTAAGATAGGAAAGTTGTTGTGTGTTTGCTGCAGGTTCAAACAACAGTCTATAACTCCCTTTCAACATCAGATTTAGCTTTATAATGTGCAATGAACTTTACCTAAGGCTACTTATTAGAAAAAAAAGGAAAAAGGGCAGGGAAGAGAGAAGGTTCCTAGATCTGAAACTACGAATGAACAGTGATCATGGAGGCTGCTATAGTAGACAAACTCCCTAAACTGGGTTTTGCTTGGCCAAGAGAAACCTATAGTTACACAAAACCAATGCAATATTCTAAGGACTACAGATTTCCAATTTGCATAGACACATCATGAACATGCAAGTGAACTAAGTTGCAACAATCAAATAAAGAAGCCCGAGCTAACTTTGCACAACAGCTTGTCATCAACAAGTGCCAAAAGTATGGGCTGGAAATTCATCAAATGTTGAAACAACAATCACCATCATCACTTCCATTCAAGAAACTAACAACTAAAATAATAGGGGAATAGAAACATGCACACATAATGAGAAAAATCAAAAGGAAACACCCATAAATCATTTAATGTTGCTTTCTATTGCTGTAGAATTCCTAAGTTACACCAGCTCTCCAACCCTTACAAATGAGGGGGAGACCCCTATTTATAGTTTTCTAAAGCCCAAATGAATGGCTATGATTGTGTTATATTGTGTGGCCCAGATTCAATTACATTAGGGCTTCATCTACCCCACAATATTCAACAATTTAAAATACATCTTTTGTCTTTTTCCTATTTTTTCTTTTAGTACCCAGGTGCTGTAGGAGTTTTGTCTTCTAGTTGATTTCCCTTTTATTGTAGCTGACATTGCCTAAAAGACGCCCTTTGCTTGAAGGACCTACAACATTCTTCATTGGATCAAACAGGCTTGACAACAACTGGCATCAATGGATTGGTTGCCCCTGATTCGGGTGGACAACCCCTTAAAGATCATCATCATTCAGTGAAAAGTAGGAAAATTCTCCTATGCTTTCTTCAAGGCCACCCCCTTGCATTTTTGTCATTGACTTCCTAGGCACATGCCTTCTTCTAATGTCAGCTCTATTGATGGGTGCTACGAAGAGAGGTGGGCATAAAATGAATGGTGATAGGAGCTATGTGCTTTTCCTTGTTCAACTTTCTCAATGGGTCTCCCGAAAGACCCACGGTAGGCTCTTGAAACCTGCATACATGAAGTGTCATAAGTCCTTTTCATACACAAATCAAGGAAAATGCTAATCAAATATTGCAAAATCCTTGTTATATCCATCCATGCATCATCAAAAGGTCACAATATTCAATCTAAATTTCCATTAGTAGTTTACTGGAGAGAGTTTGGACGGTCCAGGCCCGAGAGGTCAGACTTCCCTAGCAGGAATGCTGTTTTGAAAGGACGGAGTTCTGGAAATGGAAAAAGAGGGACGAACTTTCAAAAATGGCCACGGAGGGGCCGAGCTCCGGAAGCCGGAATGCCTAAGGCGAATAGATGTCCAAAATTAAAAAAGGGAGACGGAGTTCCGGAAACGTCCACGGAGGTGTCGGGCTCTAGAACAGCCAAGGATAGATGAAGTTCCCAGAACAACTGCGGAGGGACGGAGTTCCAGAAATAACAAAAGAGGGATGAACTTCCGGAAACAACCACAGAGGGGCTGAGCTGCAGAAGTCGAAATGCCTAAGGTAGATGGATGTTCAAAATGAAAAAAGGGAGATGGACTTCCAGAAATAGCCATAGAGGTGCCGAGCTCTAGAATAGTTGGGGACGGACAAAGTTCTTGGAACAGCCGTAGAGGGATGGAGTTCCAAAAATGACAAAAGAGGGATGGAGTTCCCGAAACGGCCATGAAGGGGCTGGGCTTCAAAAGCCAGAATGCCTAAGGCGGACGAATGTCCAAAATGGTAAAAGGGAGACGGAGTTCCGGAAATGGCCATGGAGGTGCTAGGTTCTAGAACAGCCAGGGACAGACGAAGTTTCTAGAATAGCCACAGAGGGACGGAGTTCCGAAAATGATAAAAGAGGGGTGGACTTCCAGAATCAACCACAGAGGGGCCGAGCTCCAGAAGCCAAAATGCCTAAGGTAGACGGATGCACAAAATGGAAAAAGGGAGATAGCATTCTAGAAACGGCCACAGAGGTGTTGGGCTCTGGAACAACTGAGGATAGACGAAGTTCCTGAAACAGTCGCGAAGGGATGAAGTTTTGAAAATGGCAAAAGAGGGACGGACTTCCGAAAATGACCATGGAGGGGCCATGCTCCAGAAGCCGAAATGCCTAAGGTGGATGGATGTCCAAAATGGAAAAAGGGAGACGGAGTTCTGGAAACGGTCACAGAGGTGCCGGGCTCCGGAATAGTTGGGGATGAACAAAGTTCCCGGAACAGCCACAAGGGGGATGGAGTTCGAGAATGAAAATTTTGCAACTTCGTGAAACTTAATGAAACCTTGGAAGTTCACTTAGGAACCCCCAAAACATCCCAAATCCATAGGAAACCTATCCAAAAAGTCAAAAATGAAGGAAAAAGTGAACCAAGCGAGCGGGGAGGCGAAGCCCGAAAAACCCAAGACTTAGCAATTTTTTAAATTTAGGGGTAAAATATGGTCAGCCAAAAAATGAGACTTTGAAGGGCGCATTGACCAACTAGGACACCAAAATGAGGGACATGCAAAATGAGGCGGTAACAAAAAATTACCTGGCAAGTCAAAAGGAAGAGAGGGTTCCCGTTCCGAACGGGGCATGTGTGCTATAGGCTCAACAGGTATCCCTCAAGATATCTCACATGAAGGAGACCCAAAAAGTAAGCATCTCATAGGCCCATAGACTTGTGAGGAGGCAGCCCCCAAGATCTCTGACATGAAGGAAGCCTCGATGAAGAATGCACCTTACAGACCTGCAGACTTGCAAGAAGGTATCCCCTAATATCTCTCACATGAAGGAAACCCAGATGAAAGCACCTTACAGGCCTGATGACCCGCAAGGAGGCATCCTCCAAGATCTCTCACTTGGAGGAAACCCAAAGGAAAGAGCACCTTACAAATCTGTAGACCTGCAAGGAGGCATCCCCTAAGATCTCTCACATGGAGGAAACCCAAAGGAAAGGGACTCCGTAGAGTCAAATTTGGAAAGCGGCTTTATATGCATGCCTGCAAAGTGACATGTCTACCAACAGATAAAACATGTCAAGAAAAAAGTAGCCACACATGTAGTCAAGTAGACAATCACACATATCATTGATAGATTATGAAACTTTCAAGGGTGTCCCTCGAGAACCTGACATAAAGATGGGGTCCACTCAAGGGACGTACTATTTGAAAGTGTAAGAAGAATGTTCTTTTTGGAATTGATTCATCATCAAAGAATCCTGTCGAAAGATGTTCACCTCACCAAGGAATTCAAAAGGAAGAAAGTGCCCCCTCGCGAGGGGAAGGTACAAGTTGCTTCCACCTCAAAGGAAAGTTCTCAAGTTCTTTATTTGCAAAAGCATGATGAAGGAAACATGTTTCGTTAGGGTTTCAAGTCGAGAATGAAATTTTCAAAAAGGTTTACAAAGATTCTC